>JANKOE010000004.1:48813093-48828754 GCA_026284465.1 Erythroxylum citrifolium
GACCGAATTAGGCACAAAAGTTATGAATTAGGGGTCAACATGTGCATAAATACTTAAGAAAGTGAGGCCAATTGATAGTATAATTTTGGCTCAATCAAGTGGATGAATTCAAATCCAAATGTAACTAGTGGAGAATAAACTATGCCTTAATTGTGTTAGTCACACTCTAATGGATTAAAAAATTCAAGATATCATATGGTATTATTATAACGGTATGTAGTTTCAATGATTTGAAACAAGAATGACAAATAGAAATAATGAGGAGTTAAAGTAAGAAGTCTGACGGTAATGGCTAATTATCTTTGATATTCAAATGTCGCTGCATATAAAATGACAGGAAGAAGAATCTCCCTAATGTCAAATAATAGTTATTTTTTGTCTTACAAACTGCAAGAAGGAAACAAAAACAATACTACTAGCACGCCCCCTATTGGTTGAGGAAGCATCATGATACTAGTAAAAGATCAAGTAGCATCAATAGCAAATACAATTACGATATTTATATTCTTGATCTCTTTGCCACCTTTCTTTACAATTTGGTCTCTATCTTGTCCTGATCTAGATTTGAATAGTTTCCCTAATGGTTTTCTCATCCCTACGAGGTTGATAAGAAAATATGTGTTCTAGATAGGATTCACTAGTCAGCAAAAGCAAGATACATTGTCATAGGTAAAGCCAAAGTACATTTCTTTTAATAAAAGAATTTCTGAAGCCTACCTTTTTTTGATGTATCTGTGCCTGATTCACTTTTGTTCATCAAAAAATATAGTGTGAACTCCCTGATGGTGTTAATGCATTTGTGTTTGATATTAATACTATCATCCTATTTCTTGCTTGTTTCTATGTTGCATTTAGCACCCAGATAACCAGATGAAGATATGATATTTAGCTTTGAAAACAATATTTTTTTCGATTTACTAAGGCTTGCTTATTGAAAAAAGGAAAAATGATGCAAAGGAAGATTTTATGAAATACAAAGCTGAGGTTGAAAACCAATTGGAAAGAAAAATTAAGAGATTACGGCTTGGTCAAGATGGTGAGTATTGTACTATTTTTTTTGCTGATTATTATGAAAAAGTTTGGATTATTCATGAGCTTTCGGCCCCATATACACCTGAACAAAATGGAATAGCTGAGAGGAAAAACTGAACATTTAAGGATATGATGAATGCAATGTTAATTTCCTCAAGTTTACCTAATTTTATGGGGGGAGGGGGGAGCTATTCTCTCAACTTGTTATGTTCTAAAGAGAGTCCATTATAAGAAACTAGATTGAACACCTCAAGAAATTTAGAAAGGTTATCCACTTAACTTGAGTTTTCACCTTAAGAAATCTAGAAAGGTTATCCACCTAACTTGAGTTTTTTGGAACTATAGGGGTGTTTTACTAAGGTTGTTCTACCTGAACATAAAAGGAAGAAAATTGGACCTAAGACCATTGATTTTTTTTTTTGTGGGATATGTTTCTAATAGTGTTGCCTATAGATTTATGGTTAAGGAAGAGGAATCTAATACTTATAGACCAATTGTGGAGTCAACAGATGCAGTATTCTTTGAGGATAAATTTCCTATGAAAGTGAGTATGCAAGCTCTTAGAGAATCTATCCCTAGTTCTTCTACCAATAATGACATAGAGGAAGAGGAATTTTTAAACTAAGGAGAAGTAAAAGAGTTACAGTACCCACCAGTTTTGATTATGACTTTATTACTTCTTTTGTGGTGAAAAAAAACCCTGATGAGATAGATGATGTTTTTGTGGTCACTTATATTATTGAGGAAGATCCAAAAACTTATAAGGAAGCAATAAGATCTGTGAATATTACCCTTTGGAAGGAAGCCATAAATAGTGAGTTATGTCTAATAAAACTTTTACTTGATCTACCTTGAGGGTGTAAGCTTTTGGAGTGTAAGTGGATTTTCAAAAAGAAATTGAGACCTAAAGGAACCATTGAGCAATTCAAGGCAGGACTTGTGATTAAAGGCTTTAAACAAAAGAAAGGATTGTTTTTCTTATACTTACTCTCTTGTTACTAAAATTGCATTTATAAGGATGTTGTTTGTTATTCACTCAGTATTTAAGCCTCAAGTGCACCAAAAGGATGTTAAGACAACTTTATTGAATGGTGATCTTAATGAGGAAATTTATATAGTCCAATACAAGGGATTTAGAGTGCCTGGTCAGGAGCAAAAGGTGTGTAAGTTGGTTAAGTCTTTGTATGGACTTAAACAAGCTCCCAAATAGTGGAAAGAGAAATTTGAAAGTGAAATTTTCAAACATGGTTTCACCTCTTGTGATTCTGATTCTTGCATTTATGTGAAATCATGATGTCAATGGTTGAGTGATCTTAACTCTTTGTGTAGATGATATGCTTATTTTTGGTACTAATGTATTTGTCATTGATATTACCGAGAGTTTGCTAAAGTCTTCCTTTGATATGAAAGATCTTGGACTTATGGACTTTATTTTGGGAATCAAAGTTGAAAGGACTAACTATGGTTTTAGGTTAAATCAAACTCTTTATGTTAACAAAAATTTGAAGAAGTTTGGTTGCTATAATGTTGAACCAATCAAGACTCCCTATGATGCTAGCGTTGCTTTAAAGAAAAATCTTGTTAATAGTGTAAACCAAGTTGAGTATGCCAAAATTCTTGGTAGTGTGATATTCTTGATGAACTATTCTCATCCTGATATTGCATACCGTGTTAGTAGACTTAGTAGGTATACTCATAATCCTAGTCAAAAGCATTAGAATGCATTGATTCATTTGTTCAGATATTTGAAAGGTACTATGCATTATGGATTATCTTTTGGTAGTCATCCTCCTGTATTGGAGGGTATTCTGATGTTAACTAGGTTACTGAGAGTGATGATATGCACTCTACTAGTGGTTATATTTTTACCTTAGAAGGAGTTGTTGTGTTTTGGAAATCATCCAAGTAAATGTATATTGCGAGATCAACAATGAAAGCTGAGCTCATGGCTTTGGAAATGGCAACATGGGAAGTTGAGTAGTTAAGGAATCTCTTAGTAGATATCTCACTTTGGGAAAAAACAATTCCTTCTGTATTCCTTCATTATGATTCGCAGGATACCATTCATGTTGTCAAGAATAAAGTACATAATGGCAAAAGTAGAGATATTAAATTGAGATATAAAATTGCCTGTACTTTAATAAGACATGGTGTAATCTCTGGACTATGTTAAGTTAGAGAGAAACTTAGTGGATCTGCTTACAAAAGCTTTAAGTAGGAAACTAGTTTCAGAGCACGCTAAAGGGATGGGGTTAAGGCCAATTGTGTAGTAACCTCGTGATAGACACCTGTCTTAGAAAATCAAGTTCAATGTGTCAAACGAAGTTATGTGGTGACTACTTACTTGTACATTGTTTGTGGAATAATACTGAGATATATTCAGTTGTTGAATAGTGTCCCTAGCATGACTTTATTGCATTTGATGAGATTGGATTGTTTAATCCTTAATGAGTTTCATAGCCCAAGTTTGGGTGGAATGAGCAGTACACACTTGATGGACTCCCCTACGTGATTATGGGGGGCTAGCCACCTCCTATGAGAGCATTTAGGCTATCTCTCTAAAACGATCATGAGACCAGGGTATTTTGAGGCTATTCATTTCTCTAGCAGGTTCTGTCTTCGATTTTCTTGGACACCAGATTCAAGAGTTAGTTCACCTAGTTCACCTATCTTTCTCCTAAATTGTTATAGTTTGTTTATCAAGTTTTGGACCAAGTGGGGGATTGTTGGTGTTGTTCCAAAACCTTCATAACATTATTATGCAACGTCCATCGTTTTTATTATACTTTATTACCCAGATGTCCACAATCATTTTTATTATACTTTATTAGCCAAACATCTATCGTTAATACCCATAACGTTCATCACTTTATGATTATTATTATACCAAAAAATGTTTCTTTGCTCTTTAAGATTAACAACGTTCATCTCTCATATATACAACAGATGCACATACGCGACTCCTCTCTCAACACTCACGCATTTATTCTATTTTTCTTGCCTCTCACATACGCATTTGCTTTGATCCATACGACGCACATCTTTCTGCTGCATTTTTCTTCTAATGTTTTATCTTTTCTTCAGTCACGGAGACAACTCCTACTCTACCCTTTAGAGTGCACCAAAGCTGATGGAGGAGGCGTTAACCATGGGGTCAGATCTCGTTATCCTATCACATCGTAAAAAGAGAATTTTCGACTTAGGATAGTGATTTTCACGATGTCTTACATTTCAGATAAGCTATTCCAAGTTTAATTTGATGCTATTTCATTATTTCGCGAACAATTCTTTCATATGTAATGAATAGCTCCAGTGAACAAATGGATCAAATATACGTGCAATTTCTATGGAATGGAGCTAATCTTCACGTGAAACTGCACTTGGTCTCCTAAAAGAGCGTCTGAAAACTTTGGTTAAAGGTGGTCTTGAATTTGGATCAATGACCATCTTTAACATGGCATTCCTGATGAAGTTAGTGTGGAAACCAGAAAGAGATGAGGAAATTTATGGAAGCCGCTACTATTGACCAATTATGCGAAAGGAGACTCATTTTTAAGTTGTCAAATCTCTTATGAAAAGGTGTACTATAGGTTAGGAATATACTAGCGTTTTGTCTTAAATGGAGCTTTAGAAACGAGAAGATGGTAAGGTGATGGCTTGACGACTGGGTGAAGTGTGGATCTTTAATAAATTCCCTTATTGGTCTTTTTCGTCATGAAGAGGTTTTGGCTCTAGCGCATGATGACGCAGTTGAAGATGGTTACACATAAATTCAAAAACCTCTTACCACATCAAATTGTGAAGACGGTTACAACGAATCAAGTAGGCTCTATATACAGGTAACTGGAATCATAATGCTAGTGGTTTTTTCTCTGCAGGATCAGTTGTGGAAGTTTTATGCATTTATAATTAACTTGTAAACGAGGTAAAGCGTAGGTTAGATCAAACAAATTATGAAAGCTAACCTGTAAAAGTTTCAACAACTCGCAAATAACAATTAAGTCTTCGAAAAATTGCCCACAAAGCTTCTCAACAAGAGAATTTTAGTAAAGGCGTGGGATTGGTGTCCCAGATGTTACACTGCAAGAGAAAACATACTGCACCTTCTTCGAGACTGCCATTTCTTAGTTTCGGTGGGGAACAATTTTCTACCAACTCCCACTCATTTTGTATTCTTCAATCTTAAACTTTATTGATTGGTTATACCTTAATCCAAAGAGTCATAATCTTTTGTCCATTTTACCCTGTCCTATGAATCTCAGTCATCCATTTATGAAGGACCCACATGAATAAATGCGGAACTCATATAAATGGATGACTGAGATTCATGGGACAGGATAGGCATAAGATAAAATGGACAGAAGAACCGTCCCCTAATCCAAGGCCCTACAGGAAACGAATATTCCCTAGAAGCTCATCTTTACAGGGTGTATTTTTTTACACAGTGTATTCAGCTACTTTATCATATGAGAAACTACCAATCATCCTCAAACAAGCACTAGATATCCTGATAAATCCCTTCTCATAAGATGGCCTATAATTCAAAGACATGAACGATGGGATGCTCCCTCTACTGAGGTGGTGTCCTTCGATCTTCTAGTAGGGATTAGCGACAATTATAATAGATCTTTGTCTGCTTCTTTACGAACTTACTTTAAGTTCATGACGATTAGAAGTTGGTACTGTAACTTGAAACTTATTCATAATAGTCAAAATCAATATGTTGCTAGTCTTGCTAATTTAAGTTTTTTTAGATCTTTTTGGTATAATTATGTTCACTACTCCCCCTTGAGATTGCCTTCTCACTATAATTAGAGATACTACTTGTTGAATACCCTTTGTTTAATTTTGATCTATAGTAACATTTATCTCCTCCTAAAAAAACAAAATCCTCAAGAAATTAAAATTATACTAAGTTAGCATTTTTTTTAAGGTCAGTAAATATTATATAAATAATCAAAAGTTATGTACAGCTAGAGATTTCCCAATCTACAATCTATTTTCCAAACCTACTCTCAAAACACAAATATCACTAGACAAGTTCCATCATCATGCAAACCAACCATATCAAACCAAGCCAAATCTACACTACGAAGGACATAACAAAACCCTCTTGACAGTAGCTTCCTTTCTTGCAACACACACAGTAATCCCATCAACCAATCCAACCTTACTACTAATCTTTTACACGAGTAACAATACATCCTAATTTGACTTTTTCTCCTTTCAATTCAGAATCTTTGTAGTAGAATCCGAATTGATCATCCTTATTAACAAGCAACATCCGTATCCCCTTATAGTTTTAGTACCATGTTTCCATAATCAAAGTTTGGTGAAGTATGGGACTTATCCTTCATCCTATGGTGAGCCTTTTATAGCAAGGAATGGGATTGCCCTTTCTTTACCAGAATCTGGACCTGGAGTCAAAACCTACAGACAACTCATTAGATATAAAAAGGAACACAACATTTTACCTTCTCTTAGTGTTTAAGCTGAGGTGTTCCATAACTTGAAAGATCATTCGCGTAGAGAAACTCTCTACATCCAAGGCTTCATTTTTAAAGGTTCGCAGGTTTCTTTCAGTCCACAGGTTATAAACAATGACAGAAAGGATAGGGAAGAAGGTATTTATGTCACAGGTTCTGGAGGTATTTGATTGGTTAACCCATAATAAAATGGATTGAAGATTGGTTAGGTGAGTTAGGTGGATTTGGAAGTGGCTTAGGCTTTTGAGCCAAACAGATTTTGAGAAAGGACATTCAAAGAATAAATGATCAATAGTCTCCAAGTTTGCAACACACAAGGAACATCGATTAGGAGTGTGAAGATAAAGTAGTTTGTCCCTTGTTTGCAATTTATTCAGGAAGGTTAACCATAATATGAAGGTACACCTTATGTAACATCCCATTTCCTGCGGGGAGGTTAGAATAGTAAATCTGAGTGATCAATGAGCGCTTAGAAATGCCTTTGCATTTTCATGCATAATATAGCATATTCATACACGTGAATAGTAAATTTTTACATGAAAATGACTGTACATACATTCATGACATTTCCCGGTATATTTGTTAATAAATGTGATTGTTATTGAAAATTGTGGTTTGTTTGTATGGCAAATTGAGTTGGAGAGGGTCATTGTTGATTTATAAATTTTAGAGAATTTTAGAAAAATTTTCTGAAAAGTCGGGGTAATTTTTGGACTAGGAAAAATGCCAAGTGGCAAAACAATTGTTTACTGGTAGTAGAAATTATTGTCCAATGGCAATGGAAATTTTTCTAAATGACTTTAGGAATTAGTAACAAACGCCATTGAAAATTTGGAAGAAAATTGGAGTAGAAATTGACATTTATTTGGAAAGAAACCAAGTGAGTGCCTTAAAAATGAGACATGTGGCAAGTGACACCTAACCGTGTCTTAAACTATTCTTTTATTAACAAAACCCCTCCCTTTTTGTTAGTCTTCCATAATGTGTTTCAAGTTAGAAGGCTAAATGGGTGTTTTCTTCTTATTTTCCTCTCCTTCTTCGTGACTTGCTCCCTCCTCATCCATTTTCATTTTCTTCATTTTCTTCTAACCTTACCAACATTTCACCTTGTTCCCATCTATCTATTGCCACTTCCATCTTGTTGTTTCTTTATTGTTACCTCCTTCAAGATGATGAACAAGTGATGCTTAAGAGCTAGCATTAGTGTTGTTTTTGAAGAAGTTGAAGTGAAACCAAGTAAGTACGCTTTCAATGTTATGGGTATTGGTAAAATGAAACTAGAAGGATGAGAAATGTAGGATTGATGACTTGATTTTGTGTGTGTGTGTGTGCGTGACGTGGATGATGCTATGTTTTGGGTTAATGATCAAGTATAGGTCTTGAATTATTTGTGATTGATATATTGAGTGAATTGGGTAGTTAATGATGAGGAAATGTAATGGAAGAGATAAAATAAGTAGAAGATGAGTTAGATGTAAAATATTGAAAGTTTGAAAATCTCGAAATTTTTGCAGCAACATAATCTTTGAGTATGCTTCAATATATTAGCCATACCTTCTTCTATAGTTATGCAATTGAGATGATGTTTGGTTTGGATTAAACTAGAGGCATTTGGCTACATTTCTTATGAAGACATTGACTTTTAATTTTGTCTTTAAGAGTCCCAAATCTTGACATGAATTTAGGAAATTGAGTATAGCAAAAGTTATGGATGAATGTTTATGTTGGGTTATGTTTTGGGTGTGTGGGAATGCATTATATTTGGGTGTTTATGATCAAGTGGGGAATATGAGATGTGCATGGAGGATGTTGAGTTGAAATTGGATATATTTGGAGTTTTCCATGGAGATGATGATTTAAATGAGTTGGGATTTAGTAGTGAATGAATTTTAAATTGTGTTTAAATGGTTATTGAGTGATAATTACATAAGAAGAGGTGAATTTGGGATGCTTAAGAGTATATGTAAGGTTAGAATGGGTTTAGGATCTTTTGGAGGAGTTTTGGAGATGAAAAATTTAGTTAACCTGAAGGTTACACGGTCAGGTCGTGTAAATTCACACGGCCAGTGTGTTTTTGATGCAGAAAACATAATCTCACCCGAAAGACACACGGTCTAACTGTGTGATTTCACACGGTTGTATGTCTCGAAAATGATAGAATTTCACTTCAAGGTCTCATGAAAATTGTAGATCTCGATATCCTCTTTCTAACATCCAAAAATGAAATCATTCCGACATCTATCGTGAAAGTTATGGCAGTCACGCCAACATAGGTTCGTTAGGAGTGAGGACATAAACATGGTTGCTTCTTTTGATCATAACTTCTTCTCTAGACTTCCAAATGACTTGATTCTTAAAGAAATAGATTCCTAACACATTTTACTATATCTCTATGAAACATTGTAGCATTTTGAATTTAATTGGAAAAGTTGGATCGAAAGAAAGTAAAGGAATCTGTTGGAGAGTATGAACTGGTGTGTTTTCGCTGAACATGTTTGGGTATTTAGGTTATATCTTGATCTTTAGTCATCCAAATGAGATGGTTTTTAATTTGGAGTAAAATAGAGAAATTAGGATACGAAGTATCTAAAGAAGTTAAGTTTTGATTCATTCTCTAAGATATTCAAATTCTGGATGAAAAATGTGCATAGTGCACTGTTTTTGTATGTGAACAACCCGATAATGCTTGAGGCGTATCTTCCAAATTTCTGAACCAAAGTGAGTGATTTTAGTGTCAATAGAAACATAAAACATAGGGGAAAACTTTTCTAGAAGAGATTTTGACTAAGTTACCTTATTTTCACTTTCGCCTTGATCGTGAACAGTAGACCCGAAAGTGTGTGTTTTTGAAAAACTGAAATAAGTCTACGAGCAATAAATTGTGAGTTTAATGGTTTTAGTGAGGCATAAACCTGAGAATAAATGAGATTTGATATGGGAATAGCTTTGTGATGAAATTTATGGAATGATACCTGGGATTGTCACGAACATGCATTGTACATATTTCAATTCCTACATGTGCATTATTAAACATCTATGATTGTACAACTTGTGATATATGTGTATGTTAATTGTTATAGAAGAGCAACTGGAACGTCAACCCACAGACGTTGCCAGGACTTCTAGGAACTAGCTTCGGAAGCAGTTGGTGAGTAACCTAGATGACTTCTCTCAATTATTGTTTGCTTATGATTATGTTGTGAATAATGAATGAATGCGATTTGATTGTGGATTCCATACAGAAGGTCCGATGATTGTATAATGGGGATTGCGATATTGAAGTGCTGCTTGAATGTGAATGTGAAGACCTATGTGCTTATAATGTGATTGATTGTGGTACATGCATTCCATTCATGAATGCATAATCACATAATGGCAATTGTGACTAGAGTAGCCACTGATTAGAGCTTAAAGCTCAATGAGTAAAACTGAGCCTCGAGCTTAGAAATGGTTCAAAGCCTTAGGCTCAACGTTTAATGCGCCTTATATGGTACAGTTCAGGCACTCGGTCATAATAACATAATAATTAAAAAATGTGTCTCATAAGCATTTCGTATGCATTTTGTTACGTGTGTTTGATTGATTGAAATGTAGAATTTTTTATGCTTACGTTAAAATGGGATACTTATGTCAACTGCAAAGTTGTGAAATAATTGTTATGTGAATTGATGTGTTACATGAATTGAGTGAACCATCGATGATGGTTACCTCATTGAGTTCGGAAAACTCACTAAAATTGCAACATTGTCTTTTTAGGATCGAGAGATGACTCTAGCTACTGAGAGGCCCTACTACTGTGTAGATTGTGATTTGGCAAGAGAAGTTATGGCTCAAAGGTCGGTCAGCTAGGATTTTTGGATGGCTTAGTTAGATTGTACATATCTTCCTCATTCATGTAATACTTTTGCACTAGATTTTGTTGATGTACAAGTAGCAAAGGTTGAAAGACACAATGTAGACTTTCGATTTTGAGAAATGAAATGAGGAAAAGTTGGTTTTGAAAAGATTGTGATTTTCTTATGATGCTTTATAAGTGAAATATGAGATGATGCCATATGAAGTGAATAAGTGATCGAACGTAGCCCACCCTTATCGTAGGATATATACTGAAATGGCCTTCGGGTGTCCCAGTGTGTACCTTGCGGTATGGGGGCACTACATTTAGGTGGTATCAGAGCATGGTTGGCTTCTGTTGGGACATATGAGAATGTTAGGCATGAAATCTCTTGAGAAATGCAGAAAATGATGAAAATTATTGTTTGTTATAAGTCATATGCTCTAGGTAATCAAATTGATCAACTAGCTGACCAAGGATCGGTAGGAACTAGTAGGGAGTCTTCGGTGCCTCGATCAGAGGAGATGCCTCCTAGAGTTCCTGAGAGAAGGAAGAGGAAGTATGATAGGTTGCGGAAATAGGGAGTTGTGGACTTCTATGGCAACACAGACCCTGCTGAGGCCGAGGGATGGTTAGAGAGGACCGAAAAGGTATTTGATCAGATGGACTGTGAGCTTGATGAGAGGTTTGATTATGCAGTGTCTTTATTGCAGAGCCTTACATATCAATGGTGGAAGACTGTCCCAGGCAGTACCACCAGGCCTTGCTAGTTAAAGTGGGAGGACTTTTTGAGGGTCTTCAGAGACAATTACATGCCCAAGATCTATTTGGACATGAAGATGTAGGATTTCTTGGAATTGAAGCAAGGTAGGATGTCAGTGACTGATTATAAGGTTCGATTTAATGAATTGATAGGTTATGCTACTGCTCTGATTCTTACAGAGGAAGATAAGTGTAGGAGGTTTGAGAATGGACTTAATATGGAGATCAGAACAAGGTTGGCGCGGTCAGATATGGGTACTTTCATTGAGTTGAGAACTGCTTCAGTTAAGATTGAATAGCTGATGAGGGAGAAACTGGCTGAGACTGGGCAAGGGTCTAAAGAAAAGAGGCCTAGTGAGAGTCAGAGTAGTTCTGGCAGGGGCTATAGGAAGCGCCAGAACAGAGCATTCAGATCATTAGGTAGATCCAGGCAGTCAAGATCTGGGCAAAGCTGTAGATTTTTGCAGACTAGCAATAGAAGGGGTACAGCTCTGAATGAGTTTCCAATTTGTGAGCACTGTGAGAAGAGGCATGGTGGTAAGTGTCAGAGATTGACTGGAGCTTGCCTCAAATGCAGCTCCATGGACCACCAAATTAGGGATTGTCCTGCTACTTTGGGGGTTCAGTCTGCTATCAGTGGGCAATCTGGGAGTAATACTACAGTTCAGCAGGGTAGAGGTGGTGGATCTGGACAGAGAGGCCGAGGTAGAGTCAGAGGGAGAGCTGGGGGTTCTTTTATGAGGACTGAGGGGCGGGGCAGCCGATTGTAGTCCCAGGCTAGGGTCTATGTTATGACCAGGCAAGAGGCCCAAGACTCACTAAATGTGGTAGCAAGTGCGCTTCTTATTTATGACTTTGAAGCATTTGCACTGCTAGATCCAGGATCCACACACTCCTTTATCGCACCGTATTTGGCATGTAGACTGCATTGTGATAGGGAGTCACTACAGTATGGATTAGAGGTGAGTACACCAATAGGCAGTACTACAGTTATAGGAGAGGTGTGCTAGGGATGCTTGATTAGGATTGATCAAGCAATATTGGAGGCAAATCTTATTATGCTATAGTTGAGGGAGATAGATGTGATCCTAGGTTTGGATCGGCTCACTGCTCAAAGGGTCATCATGAAGTGCTACACCAAGGAGGTAGTACTAGAATCTCCTAGTCAGCCGAGGGCAGTATTCAAAAGAGTTAGTCCGGTAGTGCCAGCTAGGATGATATCCTTCATGAGTGCATTAAGGTTTATGTAGGGAGGATGTGAGGCTTATCTGGCCCACATTATTGACACTAGGGTTGAGCAGAGTGTACAGGACATCCCAGTGGTTAGGGAGTTCCTGAATGTGTTTCCCGAAGAGTTACGTGGTTTGCCACCAGATCGGGAAATAGAGTTCATAATTGATCTAGTTCCAGGTGCTGCTCCTATATCCATTCCTCCATAAAGGATGGCACCTGTGAAACTGAAGGAGTTGAAGACTCAGCTTCAGGAGTTACTGGAAAAGGGCTTTATAAGGCCCAATGTTTCACCTTGGGGAGCTCTAGTGCTATTTGTGAAGAAGAAGGATGGAATTTTGAGGTATGCATCGATTATAGGCAACTGAATCGGGTGACAGTGAAGAACAAGTATCCGTTGCCTTGAATTGATGATTTACTTGATCAATTGTAGGGAGCTTAGGTATTCACTAAACTGGACTTGAGGTCAGGGTATTATCAGTTGAAGATAGCTGAGGCTGATGTACCTAAGAGTGCATTCAGGAGCAAGTATGGGCACTTCGAGTTCTTAGTGATGCCGTTTAGGCTGACTATTGCCTCGGCATCTTTTATGGCCTTAATGAATAAGGTGTTTCAGCCCTACCTGGATCAATTTGTGATTGTGTTTACTGATGATATATTGGTGTATTCAAAGAGCAGAAAGGAGCATGCTGAGCATCTGAGAGCCATCTTACAGATTATACAGGAGAAGCAGTTGTATGCCAAATTCAGTAAGTGTGAATTTTGGCTGGATCAAGTTATGTTTCTGGGACATATAGTGATTGGAGATGGCATACAAGTAGATCCAAAGAAGATAGAGGCAGTGATGAATTGGGAAGATCCGAGAAATGTGTCAGAGATCCGAAGCTTCCTAAGATTGGCTGGTTATTACTAGAGGTTTGTCGAGCAGTTTTCTCTAATCTCGGCCCCTCTGACAAAACTTCTGAGGAACAATGTAGTGTTCAGATGAAATGAGGAGTGTTAGAAGAGCTTTGAGGAGCTGAAACATCGGTTGACTACTGCACTGTTGTTGACTATTCCATCAAGGACTGGAGGATATGTAGGGTACAGTGATGCTTCGCATTAAGGGTTGGGGTGTGTACTGATGCAGCATGGCAAGGTGATTGCTTATGCATCAAGACAATTAAGGTCTCAAGAGATCAATTATCCAGTACATGATTTAGAGCTAGCTGCAGTGGTCTTTGCTCAAAAAATTTGGAGACATTATTTGTATGGAGAGACTTTCTAGATATTCACTAATCATAAAAGTCTAAGGTATTTGCTGAGTCAGAAGGAGTTGAACTTGAGGCAGAGGAGATCAGTTGAGTTATTAAAAGAATATGATTGCACTATTGAGTACCACCCGGGGAAAACTAATGTGGTGGTAGATGCTTTGAGTAGGAAGTCTCACATCAGTGCAGCTCAGATTCGGTTATCGAGGCTACCTAATGATACATTTGAGAGCTCTAAATGTGGAGTTGAATCTGGAGCAGGATAGGACCTTGATTATTTCTTTGAAGTTGAGACCAATGCTACATGATAAAATCAGGAAAGTTTAGGGTAAAGATCCTGATATGGTGAAGCTTATAGATAAAGTGAAGGCAAATCTGGAATCTGAGTTTGAATTAAGGGATGAGACATTGTGGTTGAAGCAAAGGCTGTGTGTGCCTAATGTGGATGATCTGAAGAAGGAGATACTTGAGGAAGCTCATATCGCCACCTATGCTATGCATCCTGGTACTACCAAGATGTATAACACATTGAAGCAACAATTCAGGTGGCCTGGAATGAAGAAGCAAGTGGCAGAGTATGTGTCTAAGTGTATGACATGCCAGCAGGTGAAAGCGGAGCACCAAGCTCCAGTAGGGAAACTACATTCGTTGCCTATTCTGGAGTGGAAATGGGAATGGATCACTATGGACTTCATCATGGGATTGCCTAAGACTCCAAGGTAGCATGATAAGATCTAGGTCATAGTAGATCGATTAACTAAATCGTCTCATTTCTTACCAGTGAGAGAGAATAACTCACTTGATCGGTTAGCCCGGAGATATGTGGATGAGGTGGTGAGACTGCATGAGGTTCCAGTATCCATAGTATCGGACAGGGACCCCAGATTTACTTCGAAGTTTTGGAGGAGTTTACAGTCTACTATGGGCACTAAGTTGAACTTCAGTACAACGTTTCATCATCAGACAGATGGACAAAGTGAGAGGACAATCAAAATTGTTGAGGATATACTCAGAGCTTGTGTATTGGAGTTCATAGGAGCTCGGGATCAATATATAGCAATGATGCAGTTTGCCTACAACAATCATTACCACAGTAGTATCAGAATGGCACCATACGAGGCATTGTATGGAAGAAAGTATCGATCACCTCTGTATTGGGATAAAGAAGGCTTGAGAATAGTTGAAGGTCCAGAGTTGATACAGGATACAGTAGATAAGGTGAAGTTGATTCAAAGCCGAATTAAAGCGGCTCAAGATAGACAGAAGGGTTATATGGAATAGCACCGGAGGGATATGGAGTACAGTGTAGGAGACAAAGTTTTCCTAAAAGTTTTCCTAAAAGTGTCACCATGGAGAGGAGTATTGAGATTCGGTAAAAAAGGCATGTTGAGCCTTAGGTACATTAGTCCCTATGAAATCATTGAGAGGATAGGACCTTCGGCATATAAGGTAGCTTTATCGAATGAGATGTCTCAATTGCATAATGTGTTCCATGTGAGTATGCTCCGGAAATACCAATCAGATCCAACACATGTGATACCGGCTCAAGAGATTGAGATTGCTAGTAACTTAAGCTATGTTGAGGAGCCGATCAAGATTGTTGGATCACAGATCAAGTAGTTGAGGAACCGATTCATTCCATTGGTGAAATTCCTATGGAGGAACCACTCAACTGACGAAGCAACTTAGGAGACAGAGGAGCATATGAGGAGACAATACCCCCACCTGTTCGAGCAAATAGGAAAGAATTTCGAGGATGAAATTTCTTTAAGAAAGGGAGAGTTGTAACATCCCATTACCTATGGGAAGGTTAGAATAGTAAACATAAGTGAACAATGAGAGTTTAGAAATGCAATTGCATGCTCATGCATATTGTGAAATACACATATATGTGAATAATGAACTTTTTGCACATGGAATTAAATGTACATGCATTTATTGACATTCTGCGTATAATTGTTGATCAATGTGAATGTTTTTGAGAATTGAGGGTTATTGGTATTGAAAATTGATTTGGAGAGTGAAATTGCTAATTTAGAATTTTGGAGAATTTTAGGAAATTTTCT
>JANKOE010000004.1:48850439-48866941 GCA_026284465.1 Erythroxylum citrifolium
TATTTGGTTACTAATATTGGACTACTTGTAATGTGTTGTATTGGAATTCGCTACTTGTAATGTGTTGTATTGGATTTAGGGTGCGTTTGGTTTGAGCACGGGGTTGGGTATGGATATGGGTATAACAGTAGAAGGGAATGAAAATGGGTATGACAAATTAAAAAAATGATGTTTGGTTTGTAACTTGGGTTTCTGTATTAATATCAATAATATTGTTTGGTTTGTTGTATTAATGGGAATGAAAGATAATATAATACCATTTTTCTATATCATATTTGTTGTTGTTGTTGTTGTTGTTGTTGTTGCTATTACAATAATAATAATTATTATTATAATTATTATAATAATAATTATTATTATAAAGATAATTAATTTCATATAATAAAATTAATAATAAAAATAATAATAAGATAATTAATTTCGTATAATAATAAAATAATAAAATAAATAGTAATAATAATAATAATAATAAGTTTAAAATTTATAATAATAAATAATAAGAAGAACAATAATTAATAATAATAATAACAATAATTAATAATAATAATAATAAGTTTAATAATAATAATAACAATAATAATAAGTTTAAAATTTAAAATAATAAGAGCATAATAAATAATAATAATAATAACAATAATTAATAATAATAATAATAATAAGTTTAATATTTATGATGATGATGATAAGAAGAAGAAGAAGAAGAATAATAATAATTTATAATTTATAATAATAAATAATAATAATAAGAACAATAATTAATAATAATAATAACAACAACAATAATTAATAATAATAATAATTATTAGTTTAAAGTTTATAAATAATAATAATAATAACAATAATTAATAATAATAATAATAAGTTTAAAACTTATTATAATAATAATAATAATAATAATAATAATAATAAAGATGACGATGAGTTTAATAATATAATTAAGAATAAAAATTGCTTATGTGGGGGAGGGGTATAAATAGTAACCACTAGATTGAAATGAAAACTTGATACCCACCCCTTTGAAGGGTTTAGTAGATTCCCAAATTTAATGGAATGAATCAATTCCCTTGGAATTGAAAACCCCAAAGCAAACACTACTTTTTACAATTATTCCATTCTTTCATTCCCAAACCCTCAAATTAAACGCCCCTTAACACTTTATCACAGTTTGCCTTTGAAGAAGAGTTGCAAACACTTTTGATTTATTTTTTAAAAATTTTAAATTTCCATGATCTCACTTATAACTTTTGTTTATTTTTAATTTTATTTTATTAAATATATCAATTAATCACACTCATTAAAAAAGTTGAAGAGTGGCGGTTTATTAGACTTAATATAATATCAAAATTAGTTTAGTTTGTTGTATTGTTTTGGATGTATAAATCAGTAAAGGTTCTATTAAAAGTGGTCGGAACTCATTTAGTAGTAGGATGAGCCTTTTATAGGATTTGTAAAGCATCATTAATTGAAGTTTCGATCAGTCTTCAATGTACCAGAAAAAAGAATTATCCATTACAATTTACAGTTCTAGGTCATGGATCTTTTATTAAAGCTTTTACATCGCTAATCGGTGTTTACATGTGAGATGCATGCTTCACAATTATGGCAACGAAGGGACATATTATTTTGTACGTGATACTTACTAAATAATTTGTTTAAAATTTTTAAGTACTATATATGATAATTTATTTAAAGTATGTTAAAAATAGTTATAAATTTCTACATTAAAAATAACATATTAATAGTTTAAATTTCAGATAAGGAAAAATGAAATTAATAATTGAATAAAGAAATAAATTTCTCATTTATATTAAAATTGCAAACAACTCCTAAATTAATGTTTTGAATTCATCACTCTTATAATTAATTTATATTCTATTGAAGTAAACACAATTACTTAGCTTAGACAATTAATGGACTAGTTTATTTTCACATATTTAGTTGATAGTAAATGAAATAAAAATAGAAACTAATTTTTATATTTTAATAAGTTATAAAAATTGAAAGAAATAAATAAATAAATTTGCACTAAAATTAGAAATTAAAATAGAAACTCTTACTTTTATGTGAGACAAAGAAATTATATTTATAAACTGTCTCGTTATTTATCCTTAAAAATCAAAATAATATTATACAAATAATATAAAGAAGCTTTCCAATCTACAAGAAAGTGTGATGATTTACCCAATACAATTCAGGCACACAACTCTTGAAACCATTACTGCCACGTGGACTACATTCATTGGGTAATCTTGCATGACTTGCGGCTCATTTTCATCTCTAAAGCTGCGAAGCAGGGAATCAAAGTTCCAATATTCTTATCCATCGTATTTAAATTATACTCCAAAAATAAAATAGTAAAGACGTAATATTGACAGTAAATAAATGAATAATAATTAAAAAAAAGGTGGAGGTTTTTATAAATGCTGGAGTTTTTAGTATTGTGGTGTATCTCAACTTTGTTCTCATAGAGTCATTCTCATTCTCAGCTGTCGCTTCACACATCAAAACAGAGCGAACAATAACATGGAGGAATCGAAGTCGAGGTTTCAGAGGATTTGCGTGTTCTGTGGAAGCAAACCAGGCAAGAAAACTAGCTACCAGGAAGCTGCCATTGAGCTGGGCAAAGAGCTGGTACTTTACATGCTTGAAATTCTCATTCATTTTGCATAGATAGATATACGTTTGTCGGAGACAATATGTTGGGCCCTGTTACCTGAAGCCGAATTTTGGTTCTACTTTCCATATTAAACCATCTTTCTTTCGCAACCGATAAGGCTACATTTGACTCGGGTTTTATTTCCTTTCTTTTTCCATCACTTCTTGAATTGGGATCGGTTGGATTTTGGATTGAAATTTATTCAACATCGAATCTTCTTTTTTCTTCTTCAGTTTTCTTGGGGCTATCAGATTCCCTCCTGCTTTTACCACTCACGTATCTGTTAATGAATAGAGAAGCACTTGCTTCTATGGTATTTTCTCCTGTCTGTTTTTGTCTCCCCGATTTCCATGATTTTGTTTTGTTCATATCATTTTCTCTCGTCGCAAGTGGGTGTGGTAGCTAGGCTTCAACGTGGGAATATGATTGTCGGGGAAATTAGCAAAGGGAGAGAGCGGGTTTAGGGTTTATCATTGTCATTTATGTTTGGCATGAAAGACTGCTAGCTGTAACCTGCCTGTCAGTTGAGCAGCATTCTTGCATGATCTTTTTGTTTTTGTTTTTTCTGTTTCTTTCGTAAGTAAAAATCCCATAAATTTGTGTTTTTTTTCCCTGTGAAACTGGAAAAATGGGTTACCGGTTACAGTAATTTTCTGCTGTTCCATGGGGAACCAAGCGTGCTGCCTTGGTATAATGACTCTCAAGCGTGTTCTTACATTGGGTTGCCTCCACAAGCTTCAATAACTATAAACTTCATGATTTTTGCTTATGGGGCTTCTGTTAAATATATATTTATTTCATTTACCATTCACTAGTCTCTTTCCTCCCTTCGTGGTTTTTCCATTGTTTCACTTGCGACTTCTTCTTATTATTATTTCCATTCATATCCAGTTTGCTTTCCACGAATGATAACTACCTATTTTATAATGTTATATTGTGAAAATTATTATTGGATTCTGTGGCACATTTTAATGGGTTCAGTTTTCGAGGAATTTGAAGGTTGAGCGGAGGATTGATTTGGTCTACGGAGGTGGAAGCGTGGGATTGATGGGTCTTGTGTCTCAGGCAGTTCATGATGGTGGGCGCCATGTTCTAGGGTTAGTATTTGCCTGTCTCGCTCCCTTGGTTTTCATTATCAAATAAATTTGTTTATGGGCATAACAGAGTAACAGACACTTCTCATGATAGTTAGCTTCTTTATTCTTTATTTTGTAACTAGTTTAGCCATGCAACTTCCCCAATTTTCTTTGGAGTGGAGTCTCATTTCCAAGATCTCCTCAAGGACAGGAATCATGGGATCAAATGCTGGTCCTAATCTTTTGGGATATAAAGTGCGCTTCTTTTTGGTTATATATATAAAGACTCTGAACATGGTAGTCATGTATTAACGGGCAATTTTTATGGATTCAAGTCCCCATAGTACAATATCCACCAGTGTGCCTTAACTAATTTCTTTATGGATTCAAGTCCCCATAGTACAATATCCACCAGTGTGCCTTAACTAATTTCTTTTGCAGCTTTGATTAGTTGAATAATATTGAATCCATTTTGGTTCTTTCAATGTCAGTCAACCACTATTAACGCCTAATAAACAGTGTAAAAGAGTTCGACGGAAAGCTTCTTAACTTTATAAGGGCTGTTATTACTGATTCGGAGTCCCTTTCTTTTCACGAATGGAAAGTGCAGACACTTTAAATTAGAGAAAAAGACATTCATACCCCAGATCACGTCACTGTATTAGTTTTCATATTGAACAAAGAAGGGCAGCTTACAAGGTGTTCCATGCTCTTTAGCATGTAAGTTGTAACTACATGGGACAGCCAAGCTTGGACCATTCCGTATTCTTTACACGTTGCATTGTTCTCTTTTTACCTGATATTTTATATTTTGTTGTTGGTTGATTGGTAGTTAATTGTTTGGTTATTGTGCATATCTTTGAAATTCATTATGCGTGTCAAACTAATATCTCTTGATTTATGATGATTTTCCGTTTTGCAGAGTTATACCAAGGAGCCTGATGCCTAGAGAGGTACATTGCTGAAGTTCTCTCTCTTTTTCATATATATATATATTTTTGTGCCTGATATTAGGAGTTGAGTTTTGTTGTCTCGATTGCTTTAGGTGAATCAATACAATATGGTTGTTGGGCTTCATATTCTTTTTCTTTCTTTGTTGCTACTGCAGCGGATAAATTGACTAATGAAATACATTGCTTTGGAAATTTAATAGTAACACCTGAATTGTTGTTGATGTTGTCGAAGATAACTGGTCAAACTGTTGGAGAAGTAAGAGCTGTGTCTGATATGCATCAAAGGAAAGCTGAGATGGCACGTCAAGCTGATGCGTTCATCGCATTACCGGGTGAGGATTTAATCTGTAGATTTTTCTTTTTTTGGTGTATCGATTGACAGATAAGATCCGCATTTCAGGGCATGAGAATCTTTAAAGGGTTTATATTCTTATTGTTCTCTCTTATTCTATCATGTACTGACATGTGACAATAAATCCACGTTAGGGGGTTATGGCACTCTCGAAGAACTGCTGGAAGTTATTACATGGGCTCAGCTTGGTATCCATCGAAAACCTGTAAGAATTATCCCCTTTTTATTCTGTTTCTACCTTGTTTCTTTTTGCTTTGGTATGTTATTAACAGAGGCTTTAGATGTACTATAACTAATACTGGTAGAAAATATGCCCCTACAAGATGTAAGCTAATGATATTGTGTTAGAATGACACAATTACTACCAAATTCAGCTGATAATGGGGTTTTGCACCACCTTCACGTGATATAATGTTTTGGTCTAAACGTCTGACTAGAATAATTAGGTTCCCATGTTATATTTCAAGCTTATTTGTGGGCATGATCGGTTGATGGGATGTTAAAAGTGTCTTGTTTCTGGAGTACACGGCTGTTTTTTCATGTTCCACCCACATTAGAAAGATATCACATGCTAATATGGGTCGGCAATTCTTTTATCAGTTATGGTATATAACTAAATGTCATAACCGAATCAATTCATGTGTTTCTTCAATGATGGAAAGAGGGCTTAAGATGTGGCATCCCAATTATGATCATACTACAAATGATTTGGATGATTGTTGGAATGCTAGGATCTCCTTTTGAATGGGAGAAAGATTCTTATCACTCTCAACAAGTACATAAAAAGAAAGTGCCTATGGTCAAAAGGATGATGCTTGTCTATTCAAGTAGAGCTTAGAATAGTGTTTAGAGCTTGATTCCGTGGCTTATTACTTAAATGGCAGGTGGGTCTATTGAATGTAGATGGGTACTACAATTCATTGTTATCTTTCGTTGATAAGGCAGTTGATGAGGGTTTCATATCTCCAACTGCACGTCGTATTATCGTGTCTGCACCAACCGCAAAACAATTGGTCAGACAACTTGAGGTAAGTTGATTAGTTCCTTCTCGTTTTTAATAATAGTTTTTTTGCTTAGAGTTGAGAAAAGGTTTAGTAGTGCCCAGCAGCGCTTGTGTAGGACTGATTGTCTTTTAATAAAATAATCTACTTTGGTAGACTAGTAGTATACTTTCAATGACTTGGTCGTGGTGGAGTTTTTGTTAAATGCTGACAATTCCTTAACTTTTATGTTTCTCATTTCTTTTCATAATTTAAAGGAATACGTGCCTGAATGCGATGAAATAGTGTCCAAGTTGGTGTGGGAAGAGGTTGATAGGCGGAATTATGTGCCTGAAACATCAGGAGTTGCCACTTGATATGATAGAAGTATGGGCGGTTTATTCGTGGAAGTGGTCTTTTTTTGGGGGATGATTCTGACTAATCCGTACATAGAGACTTGCGGTGGTTCATGACAATATGGTACCTCATCTTGAGCAACATCAAACTGTAGGGTTTCTCTTTTTTGGAATTGTGGCAGCACAATGTCTCCAATATACACGCATGGAAATGAAGATAGTATAATATGAAAAAGAAATGTAACTCTACCCTTCTTTTCTGTTAAACTATGAATGACGGAATGGATTAATCCCAAAGCTTTGCTACTTCTCTTGTGTATTCCAACTCATATCCACCAACTTCAAGACATTCATTTTTGTTTTATATAAATCTTAGAGAATTATAAATTTAAACATTATATTTTTATGTATATTAGAATTATATGTGATATCATAGTCTTGTTTTAAAAATTAATAATTTTGGGACTTAAAAATTGATTAAAATAAAATTTTCATGATAAATTTATGAATATTTTAAATTATTGAGATTATTATTATACCTGTTTTTAAGTCATATTTCGAGATCTTATAGGATAAGATGATAATAAATGATTAAGCACGATATGTATTTATTAAACATGAAAGCTTATGTTTTAATTATTTTATCTTATCTGGGTGAAGATAATCTATATAACTATACTAGAAATTATTTATTAAAATAAATAAATAAAATAAAAGATTAGTAATATAACTGAACTGATGTGTAGGAAGGAATTAAGAGAATATGTTCGAAAGAATATATATATTGCTAAATAAATTATATGTTTTCATTAATAATCAATTAGTGGCATATCATATGTAATGATAATTTAATTTATTTAGTTTAATATTTATGTAATGAATAATTTGCTAGTCGTCGATCAAATTAAATAATAATAATAATAATAATAATAATAATAATTAGTTATCCATGATAATATGATGTTTAAGATTGAAATGATATATATTTAATAGGTATAGTAAAGTTCATTGGTTATAAATATTTAAGAATTGACCAAGGATTGATTAGTTAATTTAATATTGATGAAAATGACCGTGACTAATTTTGTTGGGCATGTTTACTCTAATCTAAAGATAACAAATATATCTAATTATAGTGTGTGTAATTATCAATAATGTAAAAATAATGCTAAGCATTAATTTGTGTTATTTTGTATATTGTTGTTTCACCCATATGAGAACCACAAGATACACATATTGTTAACAGGTTTGTTATTTGATTCTATTTATGTATTTAAATTATGACTCGCAACATTAATGAATAAGCATTTAATATATTTTTATAGAATTTAATTATGTTATTATTCACTCGGATGCTTTGTCTATTATGAAATTTAATGGGCTAAAGTTTATTGAATAGTGTGACAAGTTCGGTTCAAATTAGGAATCCTAGGCTTAGTACTTCAAGGCTTGAAATCACCTGTACCACCTACCCTGTTCCAACCCTGCTCCAGTTCATCTCAGCCACATATTTGTGTGGGACCCATATAAATATGTGACAGATGAACTGGAGCAGAGTTGAAACAGAGTAGGTGGTACAGGTGATTACGTCCCGTACTTCAAACCAATAAGCTTGCTACTCTTGCTGATATTAATAGTGTCGAAGAAAAATCTTTCGATAATCTTTGGAAAAGATCAAATAGTTAATTTTAATGTTTATGTGAATGATTATGTCTTACAATATTATGGCTACAATTCCTAAAACTGAAAATGCTAAAGAGTATCTTAAGTTTGTTAAAGATATTCCTTAGTCCGACTCTACTAATAAGTCATTTTCCAAGACTTTGATGGGTATGCTAGCCACCACAAAATTGATTATTTAATACTATACATAAACATGTCATTGAAATGATCAATACAACAAGATTGAGACCATAGGAATAGAAGTGAATGAAAGTTTCCTTGTTCAATTTATGATTAACTCCTAGCCTACTGAATATAATTCATTCCAAATGAGTTACGATATGATAAAAGACAAATGAATTTTGAATAAATTACAAGGTATGCTTATTCAAGGCTTAAAAAATAAGGAGTTTACTTAATTAATTTAGTGGGTCATCAAGGAGTTAGAAATAAGAATATACTGAATAAGATTAATATATCATTAACTTTAATTAGTAAGAAGGAATCGAAGAATGATAAATGTTACTTTTGTAAGAAAATTGGACACTATTAAAATATTGCTTAAAACATAAGGCACGGTTTAAAAAAAAAGGTGAGCTTAATGCTTTAGTATGTTTCGAATCAAATATAGTTGAAGTTGCTTATAATACTTGGTGGATTGATTCTAAATGTACTACACATGTTACTAATACAATGTAGGGATTCCTTATGACCTAAACTATAAATTCAAATAAAAAGCTTGTCTCTATAGAAAACCAAGTCGAAGCTTTAGTTGAGGTTATTGGAACTTACCCTTTGATTTTAGATACTATATATCATATAGACCTTTTCCAAACTCTTTATATTCTTATTATTTCTCGAAACTTAGTTTCTTTATGAAAACTTGATTTTGTTGGATACTCTTTTAAATTTGGTAATGGAAGTTTTATTTTTGTTCAAACATAATTGTCTTATTAGTTCCGATGTTCTTTGTGATGGATTGTATAAATTAAAGCTTGATAATCGTTTTGCTGAAACCCTATTAACCTTGTTTTATAATGTAGGTACTAAATGAGATTTCAAATTACTTATGACGTAAACGTTTGTCTAACATCCCACTGAAATTTTATTCCTTTCTGGGTAAGCCTCGACAAAGGAGTTGCAAGCATGGAAAAATCCTCAACAAACCTCCGATAATAACTAACTAATCCCAAAAAGCTGTGGACTTCTGTCACATTCTTGGGTTGTTCCTATTCAAATATAGCTTTCACTTTCTTTGGATCTACTAAAATACCTTCCCCTAATACCACATGCCCAAAGAATCCTATTTCCCTCAGCCAAAATTCACATTTTGAAAACTTCACATACAACTATCTTTCGCGAAGTATTCGTAGCACAATCCGGAGATGTCTAGCATGCTCCTCCTCATTCTTAGAATATATCAGAAGATCATCAATGAAGACTATTATAAACTTATCTAAATAGGGATGGAACACCCTGTTCATGAAATCCATAAATACTGCAGGTGCATTTATCAATCCGAAGGGCATCACTAAAAATTCATAATGTCCATACCTCGTCCGAAAAGCAGTCTTGTGCACATCTTTCTCATCAATCTTCAACTGATGGTACCCAGACCTCATATCTATCTTTTTTTTAATACTATAGCTCCTCTTAACTAATTAAATAAATCATCGACCCTAGGAATTGGGTATTTATTCTTGATTGTAACCCTATTTAACTGCCGATAATCAACACATAAGCGGAGGTTCCTATCTTTTTTTTTTTTGGACAAACAATACTGGTGCTCCTTATGGTGAATGACTTGGTCTGATGAAGCCCTTATCCAACAACTCTTGTAATTGAATCTTCAACTATTTCAATTCCGTTGGTGTCATACAATGGTATAGATATTAGTGTCATCCCCATACTAAGTCAATAGTAAAATCAAATTATCGATTAAGTGACAATCCAAGTCACTTCTCCAGAAAAACATCGGGGAACTCGTGCACAATAGGGACATCACCCAGTTCAACCCTTTGTGTCGAAGTGTCAATCACATGTGCAAGGAATGCCTGGCATCCCTGCCACTTCAACCTTTTACCCTTGATAATTGATATCAAATAACTTGTTAATACTCGTCGGTCACTAGTAAATTCAATCGGGACTACATGGTTAAACGTACTTGGATGAGAGTAGTTCTAGGATGAGTAACCTCCTGGGAAGGCCTCGAGAAAAGCAAAACCGTGACAATATCTGTAAGCGGGTGATCTGGGATATGACAAGTGGTATCAGAGCCGGTACCCGAACCATTGTGCCAGCTAGGCTGGACCCTAAAGAGGGTTGGGCCCTAAGGGGGTGGAAAGTATGAGATCTCACATCGGTTGAAGAGGGGAACGAAGTACGCCTTATAAGGGTACGAATACCTCTCCCTTATAGACGCATTTTTCATGGCCTGATGCACCGGATCCCATCAAAACTCTGAGGTTAAACGTGCTTAGGTGAGAGTATTTATAGGATGGGTGATCTCTTGGGAAGGCCCCGGGAAAATAAAAATCGGGAGGGCTTGACGGGCCAAGGCCCAAAGCGGACAATATCTGTAAAGCGGGTGATCTAGGATGTTACAGGTGGTATTAGAGCTAGTACCTGAACCTTTGTGCTAGCTAGGCTGGGCCCCAAAGAGGGCAGGGCCCTAAGAAGGGTGGAGAGTGTGAGATCTCACATCGGATGGAGAGGGAAACGAAGTACCCCTTATAAGGGTATGAATACCTTTCCCTTACAGACGCGTTTTTTATGGCCTAATGCATTGGATCTCATCAGAACTCCAAGGTTAAACGTGCTTGAGTGAGAGCAGTTCTAAGATGGGTGACCTCCTAGGAAGGCCTCGGGAAAAGCAAAACCGTGAGGGCTTGGCTGGGCCAAGGGCCAGCGGACAATATCTGTAAGCGGGTCATATGAGGTCACCCATCCTATAACTACTCTCACTTAAGCACGTTTAACCTTGGAGTTCTGATGGGATCCGATGCATTAGGCCATGGAAAACACGTCTGTAAGGGAGAGGTATCCATACCCTTATAAGGCGTATTTCGTTCCCCTCTCCAACCGATGTGGGATCTTACAGTTTGGGTCACATATCCAAAGAAAGAATGGTCAAATTAGTAAAGCGCGAAATCCTTCCAATTTCAAAATTTACCAATCTTAGCATTTATATAGATTGTATTAAAGGACAATATACAAAGCACACAATTAAAAAAGAAGGCACAAGATGCACACAACTCCTTGAAATTATAACATTGATATATATGGAACTTTTAATGTTCCATTATTTAGTGGAGAGAAGTTTTTTATTATTTCTATTGAAGATTTTTCACATTATGCCTATATTTATTTATTGCATGAAATATATCATTAGTGCATGCCTTAGAGGTGTTTTTTTAATAATGTAAAAAGATAGGTAGAAAGGTGCAAATTATCATATTTGATAGGTGTGGTGAATATTAAGAGAAACATAATAAAACTGGACAACATCTCCATTTGCTAAATTACTTGAAAAGCGTCGAATATATGCTCAATACATAATGTCAGGTACATGACAACAAAATGATAGAGCTAAAAGTTGTAATTGTACTTTAATGAACATAGTTAAAAGTATAATGAATTATTATTCTTTACCTATATCATTGTGAATATATGCTTTGAAAACTGTCATGTATTTATTAACTAGCCTAATAAAGCAAGTTTTAAGACACCTTTTATACTTTAGATAGGAAGAAAACCTAGTATGAAGCACCTACATGTTTAGGGTTTTCTAGCAAAAATAAGAATTTATAATCTACAGGAAAAGAGATTAGATTTAAGAACAACCAATGGATATTTTATTAGTTATCTAGAAAAGTCTAAAGGATATATATTTTATTTTCCTAACCATATTATAATGATTGTTGAAACTCGAAATGCTACATTTATAAAAAAAATGGTACAACTAGTAGGAGTTTAGAATCATATAAAATGAAAATTTAAGAAGTTAGAATACACGTTCCCTTATCGATAACTTCTCCTCAAGTATTTGTTCCTAGACTTGTCGAAAATTTTGACAACTTACAAGAACAATAAATTCATGAACAAAATTTAAACAATGACATCAATATTAATAAACATATATAAATGAGCCATATGAAGTAGCATTTAAGAAAATCTCAAAGACAAAAGGAGATAAGCTATTTCTAATGATTATATGGTTTATTTACAAGAGGTAGAAGGTGACCTAGGAATTAATAAAAATCCAGTTACATTTTTACAAGCCATTGAAAATGAAAATTTTAATAAGTAGTTAGACGTCATAGAGGAATAGTTGAAATTTATAGAGGACAATGAAGTCTTTGATCTTGTTCAATTGCCAGAAAATTGTAAGATAGTAAGGTGTAGATGGGGCTTTAAGACTAAACATGGCTCTAGTGGCAATTTTAAATGATATAATGCTAGACTTCTCACCAAGGGTTACATTTAAAAGGATGGTATTGATTATAATGAGACATTTTCTCCTGTTTCGAAAAATGGTTTATTTAGAATTATTATGGTAATGGTAGTTGATTATAGTTTAGAACTTCATGAAATAAATATGAAAACTCCTTTTTTAAATGAGATTTACAGGAAGAAATCTATATAGATCAACCCAAGGGCTTTCCAGTTAAAGGAAAGAAACTTATGGTGTATAAACTTAAGAAGTCAATATACAGACTTAAGCAAGCCTTTTGACAATGGTATTTTAAGTTTAATGATACCATTACTTTTTTTAAATTTAAAGAAAACATTGTTGATTAGTGTGTATATATGAAGGTCAATGGGAGAAAAATTATATTTCTATTCTTTTATGTTTTTTCAAAAACATGAATAATGAATGGGTTTAAGTTAAACTCAGTGAAGCTTAAAGCTCAAGTAGCATATAGAGAAGTGGCCATCTTTTAGTCTTATATATTAATGACATCTTGCATACTACTAATGATTTTAGTTTACTACATGATATCAAGATGTTTCTCTAAAAAGATTTGGAAATGAAAGATATCAGTGAAGTGTCTTATATGATAGGAATTGGAATATTCTGTGACAGATAACAAAGAATGTTAGGGTTGTCTCAGAAAGCATATATCAATAAATTTTAAAGAGATAGAAAATGAAAAAAGTACTTTGCAAGTGTTGTTCTAATTCAAAAAGGAGATAAATTTATTATTAAGCAATTCCCAAAAAAAAATGGAATACAAAAGAATGGAAAATATTCCTTATACATCTATTACTAGGAGTTTAATTTAAGCTCAGACCTGCACCAGACTAGACATTAGCTTTTCTATTAGAATGCTAGGTTGATATCAAAGTAACTTTTGATTGGAATATTGAAAAGTTGCAAAGTAATATTAAGATATTTCCAAAGAACAAGAAGATCATATGCTTACTTATAGAAGATCTAATCGTTTTGAGGTAATTGGATACATAAACTCAAACTATATTAGATGTGTTGACACAAGAAAATTCACATGTGGCTTTCTGTTCCTTTTAGCTGGAGGAGCAATTTCATAAAACTATAGAAGCTGAGTTTGTGGCATGCTTTGAGGCCATCGTTTATAGTTTATGGTTATGAAACTTTATTTCTAGATTTAGAATTATTGATAGTATTACCAAACCGTTGAAAATTTGTTGTGATACTATTGCATTAGTCTTTTTTTTAATGCAATGTATTCCAAGGATGCTAAACATATGAAAATTTAAAAAATTGACATTAAAGAAGAAGTTTAGAAACAAAGAGTGTCAATTGAATATATTAGCACAAATTTTATGATTGGGATCCATCAACAAAAGGATTACTGTCAAAGACCTTTAATGAACATATAAAAAGAATGGGCATCACTGAGTTTCATGATTGAACAAAATATTATTGTTTAAGTATTTAACACTCTGAGCTTGTTTATGTATTGCTTATGATATTTAAGTATCTTGTTATTTATTGTATGTTGTTAGTCTATATATATGAATGATTATGTGAATTTTAACAGGATTTGTTTTTTTTAATAAAAACATTATTATTGAGCTATTAAGATATACCTCATTTTAGATCACATTAAATTTTTAACTAGTTTTGTCATATATAGAAGGGAGTATGTCAAATTAAAGGATGTATAATCGTTATGATCCTCTCTAATTTTTTTACTTAATTATGATTAATGTTATGATGATAACAAAGAGGATTTAGCTTTTATTATAAGCATATTATGTTATATTATTAAATCATGGTTATGTTATAGGTGAGAGACTGATAGATAATGTCATTAAGTGACCCATATTTTTATTTTAAATATATAAGTGTTTAAATTCTATTAGTCACTTGAAAAGAGATAATTTAAAAAGTTTTTTAAAAGTGTTTTATTGAGTTTTAACACTTGTTTCTTTCTTTGCTTATTTAAATTTAATTTTATTCCATTAGAAATTTTACAAAAAAAAGTTAATAGATAGAAAATCAAAATTTTATTTAATCAAGTTTTTCTTGATTAAAATTCAAAAGAATCTTCATCGTGAATAAAGATACATTATTTATTTTTGTGAAAATTGTTAAATTTTAAAATTTTAAAAATTATAGATTTAAAAATTACATTTTTACATATATTATGATTACACTGAAAACAGATGAAATTTTTTGGGTCAATGTAGAAACTAGTCACTAGAAAGATATACCAGCAATCAATCCTATATTAGATGTGTGTCCTTAATAAAAATTTTATTTAATCTCAAAGTATCCATATTTCTATTTATCCAGATTCTTACTTATTAAGATATAATAAAAGGGGAAATCAATGATCTTTTAACCATCGTTAGTGTTCCTTTTGTTTACTTCTTTCACATGTTGTACATTAAGACATGGATCTAATAAAGCAAGCACACACAAGAGGGGGTTGAATTGTGTGTGATTTGAAAAATTTTACAAGTTACTACCAAACTGTACAAAAGACAGGCAGATGTTAGAATTTAAAATCAAAGGAACCTCTTACAATTTGAAAACAACAGTAGTTATAATGTGGAAATTTAAAAGCTAAGAAAGAGAAAGAATGACATAGTCAATTTATATTAATTCATCTTATAACCAAGCCTACATCCAGTCTCCAAGTATCCAACTTGAATATATCACTAAAATCTCTAAGTAGCGATTTGACGAGCCTCTCCAAGCTTACAAGTACATTTTTTACAAGGTTCTTCAACAATCCACACTAGTAGTGTTTGACCAGTCTCTACAAGTGCTCAACGATTAAAAGTAGGATATGCTCAATATAAGCTACAATGAATAATCTCTCTCAATAGAGTATTTTTCACTTTCTAAAGCACAAAGTACAGTTAAAGATTATGACTTTCAAGAGTGGGTATAGCTATTACTGATATATTTAAAATATGGTAGTGAGTAGATGCAACATTTCTTCTTTAAATAAGAGCTCTTTTTAACTAGCTATTGCTTCAATTTTATCATGAACTGACTGAATTGGCTTTGAATATGTTAAAATGTCTTCCTCATCATCTTTGACAATGTCTTCAAATATCTAGTCATTTGGATAAGCTTTTGATTGTGTCTTGAAGCGAACTATTGAAACAGATGAATACAAGTTCCTTCGTCCATACAAAAATGATAGGGACTATCCACTTTAAATTTTGTCGAATCTTTTCTAAATGTTTGAATGAGTTTGTTAAGATGGTTTTTGTAAAATATGAGTTGTTAGATATTTATTCTCTAATTTAAACAAAGAACTAAGTTGTGTATCCATTTTTTATATTGTTATCTTTCAGATAAATGAGATAATTCAGTTAAATTTGAATTTGAAATGTAACTAAATATTATTAATTGTTATCATCAAAATCATTAATTTAGAAGCCTTGAGCTAACAATCTCCACTTTTTTTATGATGGCAAGCAATAACAGATATATTTTCAAATAACTGTGAAGGAATTAAAAAAAAACCTTGTAACCCTTATAAATCCTTACTAACAATCGTGATTAGAAGGAACCTATCATTTATCGAAATGAAAGGGACTTCGATGCAAGCAAAGAGTTAAGAATATTCAATTATGAATATTAAGCATCTATAATGCATTGGTTTCGTCAGTCTCTGTGTGGATAAAGATAGTGGCTTTTTAACAGAGAAAGAAGCAAATTAAGAGGAGATAAGTCATTGCACTGCAGCTCATCATATGACGTTTTTAACTCTTCACAAATTCCTTTGGCTATTGAGTAATCTATAGGTGAAAAAGATGAAGTGTGTGACCAAACACACATTTTTTGGTGATCAAATATAATATGATTGTTGGACCCTGAACTTTTCATGAAAGATTAGAGCTGTTGAATGAAAAAAATTTGGTAATTAGTCACGAGTTAAGAGCACATGAATGAAAGTTCTTGAACTAAGAAATGATAGACAAGAGTAAAGTAGGGGATATGAAAAGTGGATAGATTCATGAT
>JANKOE010000004.1:48891514-48906710 GCA_026284465.1 Erythroxylum citrifolium
CCCATGTCCGTTAAACGGACACGCATGTCCGTTTAACGGACACATTCGGGTGAGAAATACCCCTTTGGCCGCTTCATATCCGTTGGACGGACACCCCAGTCCGTTTAACGGACACATTCGGGTGAAATAGTACCCATTAGCTAGCTTGTGTCCGTTGGACGGACACGCCTGTCCGTTTAACGGATAGATCCGGGAGAAACAGTATCCATTAGCCAGCTTGTGTCCGTTGGATGGACACACCTGTCCGTTTAACGGACAGCCTCGGGTGAAACAGTGCCATTTTTGCCACTTCATGTCTGTTGGACGGATACGCATGTCCGTTTAACGGACACTCTCAGGTCAAATTTGGCATTCCCTGTTCAGTTCATGTCCGTTTAACGGACATGTGTTTGGGAAGCTTATTTTTGGTTTTCTTGAGAGCAGATTTCAGTTTTGAGGTTGGGCCAGTGTGCAGCCACCACCAGTGTAGTTCAGCAGCCAGACTCACCTTTAATGTACCAGCCAGGCTTAGGTCTCGGGAATGGGTCTCAGCAGGGCTCACCTCCCGGGACCGTCGGGCTCCGAGAACAGGGTCCGACAGTTTAGGACCTCATTGAAGACATAGAGATGAATAATTCCTAGTCATGGTTTTCTTGAGCAAAACGTAGTAAGCCAGCGGGAGTATATGATGTAGATGCAATTATATCATTGGCAAATAAGGTTAAAGTACCGAGTAGGAAGATTGATAGATTAATGATTAGTTGTTAACTATTGCAAGTTACAGAGTAAGGTGTGTGGACTAGTACATCCAGGTGAAGACTATCAAATTCTAGAGCCTGAGCATGTGGATTACATTGGAAATGCTCTTAGGCCTCAGAATAATCTATATAGCAATAGATACAATCTAGATGGTTTCTTAAAGGAATGAAGGGGAGTCAAGGAACAACCCTCCATTAGGATTCCAGGAACACCTACCTCAAGAAACAAAGTTGATCTTGAAGAACATCTATCTAAAATTCTTCAAGATTTAGAGGTAAGATTTCAATCCACAGATACCACATTAAGGAATCAAAAGTCTTTTATATGTAACTTGGAAACTCAGATTGACTAGCTTGTAAAGTTAATTTTTTAAAGATTTCCTAGTACTACAGTGATAAATGCTAAAGAATATGTGGTGACAATCACCCTTATGAATGGAAAAGAGCTACACGAGTATAACAAAACCTAAGAGAAGAAAGAAATTAACATCAAAAGTCAAGAGAAAACTTAATATGAAGGGCACTTTCAAAAAGTCAAGGAATTTTAGCCTACCATTCCTTATCCTTCCAGAGTGAATAAAGATCGAATAGATGAGCATTTTGCTAAGTTCCTTTAACTTTTCAAAAAGGTCCATATTAACTTACCCCTTGTTGAGGCTTTTGTGTAGATGTCAAATGTTGTACCCCTAACTTTCGTGAAAGATTAGAACTATTGAATGGAAAATTTCGGTGATTAGTCAAGAGTAAAGAACTAATGAATGAAAGTTTTTGAACCAAGAAATGATAGACAAGAGTAAAGTAGGGAATGATAGAAGTGGATAGATTCATGATTTGTTAGGGTGTTTTCGGATGATAAGAGATTTTTGAAATAGAAAGAATTTAGGGTGAAAGTTAGAAATGAAATGAAAGCAAAAATGGAAGCAATACTTGTGTAGTAAGTTGATGAAGAATATGTACATATGTGTATGTTCGTTATTAGTGCTCATGATTAATCATGGACTATGTTTTCTTTTCAGATGATAGTGATCTGAAATGAAGTTAAGAATGAAGAGTGTATAGAGTAGAAAAAGGTGATCTTAGTATGAGTTGTGTCAAGGAAAGATTTTGAAAGAAATTGGTAGATGATCTGGAAAATGTTTGTAGAATATGCTTCAGTATTTTAGCCACAACGTTTTCTCTAGTCATCCAAATGAGATGATTCTTGATTTGGATTAAGCTAGAGATATATGGCTACATTTTGCATGAAGACATCAAATTTCAATTCTGTCTCTAAGAGTCTCAAAAGTTGTCATGAAGTTAAGAAATCGGTGTAGTATGTTGAATGGAAAATTCATTTTCAGACTTTAGGGGAAAAATTGGGATAGATACAAATAGATTTTGGCAAAGTTGTCTTCTGGAAGTTGTAGGCCTGGAAATCTTCTTTGAAACGGTCCAAGAACGACCTCAATCCGATATTTGTAGTGAAAGTTATGCCATTTTGATTGCTTCAGCCTTAGACTTCGTCTCAGTTTGACTTTTTGCGTCTCAATTTGACCGTCTGCTTTTGCTTCCGTCTCAGTTTGACTTTTTGCGTCTCAATTTGACCGTCTGCTTTTGCTTCCGTCTCAGTTTAACTTTTTGCATCTCAGTTTGTCCGTCTGCTTTTGCTTTCGTCTCAGTTTGACTTTTTGCGTCTCAGTTTGGCCGTCAGTTTTTGCTTTCGTCTCAATTTGACTTTTTGCGTCTCAGTTTGACCGTCTGCTTTTGCTTCCGTCTCAGTTTAACTGTTTGTGTCTCAGTTTGACCGTCTCAATTACTATTCATTGTCACCTTCTGATCCATTTTCTACCCTTCAAACGTTGGAATTAGCCTTTGAGATCTTCATAAGAGTTGTAGCTCTTGAAATTCTCTTTCCAACCAAATAAAGAACACATTAATCCGATGTCTTTAGGAAAAGTTATAGAGATTTTCCCAATCTGTATCGTCTGATGACGTCATCCTCGTCTCAAAATGATGTCATATCGTTTGCTTTTGTGTTTGACCCCTCAGATGAAATAATTTGCCTTCTACTTCTTCATAAGAGTTGTAGCTCTTGAATTTTTGTTTCCAACAAGCTAAATAACACCTCAATCCGATATCTGTATGGAAAGTTATGGCAATTTTCCCAACCCTAAATTGTCTGATGACGTCATCTTCGTCTCAAAATGACGTCATATCGTCTACTTTTGTTTTTGACCCCTCAGATGAAAGAATTGGCCTTTGTGGTCTTCATAAGAGTTGTAGATATTGAAATTATCTTTCAAACCATATAAAGAACTCTTTAATCTGATCTCTGTAGGGAAAGTTATGGTTGTTTTTCCGAAACACGACCAGTATAATTGAGTTCCTAAACATGGTTGCTTCTTTTGATCATAACTTCTTCTCTAGACATCCGAATGACTCGATTCTTGAACCATTGGATTCATAAGACTTTTCTCTACATCTCTTCCAAAAATAAAAGCTTTCTAAAATGAATTGAGAGATATTGAGTGGAAAAGATGGGACAGGTACAATGAATGTGCTCTTAAGTAATATGAACTGGTGTTATCCCACTGAATATACTTTAGTATTTTGATGATTTCTTGATTGTAGAAATCCAAATGAGATGATTTCTGATTTGTGATAAACTAGAGACATAAAGGTACAAAGTATCTGAAGGAGGTGAATTGTAATTTAGTTCCTAAGACTTTCAAGTTTTGAATGAAAGTAGTGCATAGTTTACCGTTTTGGACAAGAGCAATCCAAAAATGTTTGAAGTGTATCTTTTGAATCTCTAAACCAAATGGAATGATTTCGGTGGCATTAGAGACTTAAGACAATGGAGGATATTTTCTAGAAGAAAGTGATCTGTCAGAATGTTCAAGGATATTTTTGGCAAGGATATATTGGAAAAAGATGTGTTGTCTTGCTTATAAAGTGGAGAAGAACTACGGGAATGAGAAAATTCTAGAGAAACAAAATGTGTGGACAAGAAAAGAGAGAAATATCATGAAGAAGAGAGAGAAATACGAAGAGAAAAAGAAAGAGAGAGAGAAAGAAGAGAAACAAGCTAGGGTTTCATTTGTGTTAACCCTTAAGAAAGATTTTGAGGTTGTTCAAAAAGAGAAAAAGGTGGAGGAAGACAAGAGCTTTCTTTTGAGCTAAGGATCCCTTCATTTGGTAAAGAATGAAGGTAAGATCATTTTGAAACTTTTGGGTTTTTGAAAGGATTTTAGTTCATAAAGTTTAGAAAATGTTTAGGTTTAAGTATTTTAGAACCCATTTTAGTGATTGTGCTTTGAGGGATTTTCAATTGAAAACCCTATTGAGTGGAATTTTTGTTATTGTATAAAGGGATCAAGAGGGACAAGAGGAACAAAGAACCTTTGATACCTCAGGTTGTTTGCAAAGAGAAGAAGCATTTTGAGCAAGCCAACTCTTTAAGCAAGGAAATTAAGGTGGGTACATGTTTATAATAGAATCAATAAGCCATTACTATTTTCTTTAAATCAAAGAAATTTTCTGATTTTAATTGCTTCATAAGTTGCATTTATTGTTATGAATGATTTGAAAAATCATTTTGTGATTCGGTATATGAACTTTTTGATGAATTTAGAAATAAAAATGGAAATGCACTGAAACATTTTATGTTATGCCTTGAAAATGTCATGGCATTTTGTATAAGTGATTAAAAGAAAGTATGAGCATTTGATAAATTGATTTTGAGCATGCTTATGTGCTTTGTTTGGGCAAGAGAGGAACGTTTCGTTAGTCACGTGCACATCGACGTATAGCCTTATCCCGACTGCCCGCGGTGGCCCACAAGATCTAGAAATGGACTCGTTTTGTTCACGGTATACACTTCGGTTTATCTGCTTTGTTCCATGGAACTCTCGAGCCATTTGATGTGCATTGCATTTGTGAATTGTTTTGTTGATGCATTCATGTTTTGTAAGTTGTGAATTTTGTCTGTAAGGCAAGAATTTTTGAAAAGTAAGCATTTTTATGATTCAAAGGAAGTTTGCTAAGACAAGGAAAATGTTTTCAAGGCTTTTGCTTATTCATTTGTTATAAACTGTTACCCACGAGTTGTCAAGCTCACCCCCTCTCTGTCCCATCCTCAGGTTATAGCTAAAAGAAGATCAAGTGTTCGAGAGCCTAAAGGAATTGCTATATTTGCTACTTTGTATTTTTTTGTAATTAAGCCAATGGTGTGGCTTTTGATATGTAAGCAAAGTATTTCAAACTCTGTTGCTTTAAGAAATGAAATGATAGATTTAAGTAGTTCGGTTATGTATGTATGTTTACATTGATTCAGAGCAGGTTGTGTATTGATGATAATTATGTTTTTCTTAGGAGTTAGATTCTGGAAACGGGACCCAACAATGATAATGATGAGCTACATGACCCACATCTAGATAATGTTGAAATGAATTCATTAAGGATAATGAGTAGTGGAGCAATTGGATCCAACATATGATAAAACACAACTTCAAAGATCAATAAGGGAGGAAAGGCCTTTTACAAGGTATCCAAGTTCCGAATACATGTTACTTACTGCTGAGTGGGAGCTTAAGAATCTGCAAGAAGTTGCATCTTGTGATGACAAAGATCTCTGGCTCACAGCTATAAAGGAAAAAATGGATTCTCTGAGAAAAATAATACTTATTAGCTTATAAAGCTTCCAAAAGGTAAAAAGGCATTAAAGAACAAGTGGGTGTTCAAGATGAAGAGAGATGGTAACAAGCTGGTAAAGGACAAGGCAAGGCTAGTAGTGAAAGGATTCAATCAAAAGAAGGGTATAAACTTTGATGAAATCTTTTTACTAGTAGTCAAAATGACCTTAATTCGAACAGTTTTAGGTTTAATTGCTTGTTTGGATCTTAAACTCGAATAGTTGGATGTTAAGACAATCTTTGTGCATGGATATTTGAAGAGAAGATATACATGGAGCAATCAAAAGGTTTCAAAGCTAAAGGCAAGGAAAATTTAAATTTGCAAGTTGAAGAAAATGAGTATGACTTAAAAAAAGCTCCAAGGCAGTAATATCGAAAGTTCGATTATGTTATGATGGATACTTATGTCGATGTTTGCATGTATTTCAAGAAGTTCTCATATGAGAAATTCATCATTCTTCTTCTTTATGTTGATGATATGCTGATTGCGAGTTAAGATATTGGTAGAATCCAAAATTTGAAAGAGGATTTGTCCAAATCTTTTGATATGAAATACTTGGGAATTGTAATGCAGATTTTAGGCATGGAGATAACTCGAGATAAGGAAAAAAAAAGTAGATTGTGGTTACCTAGAAAAGTTCAATATGAAGCATGCCAAGCTAGTTACTACACCATTAGCATCTCACTTCAAGCTATGTAAGCATGCATGTCTCTCAACAGAAAAGGAGAAATATGGTATGTCCTCTATTCCAATGGGGACTTTGATGTATGCAATGGTGTGCATAAGGCCAAATATTGCTCAAATTGTTAGGATGGTGAGTAGATTCTTGTCAAATCCAGGGAAGTTTCACTGAGAAATGGTGAAATAGATTCTGAGATACTTGAGAGGCGCGTCGAAGTGGAGTTTGTGCTTTGGTGATGATGAGTCAGATCTTGATGGAAAAAACTCTACTTTAAGTTTTCTGTTCAAATTTGCAGGGAGAGCCATCTTATGGCAATCCAAGTTACAAAAGCATATGGCTTTATTTATGATTCAAACAGAGTGTGTAGCTGCAATGGAAGTTTGTAAGGAGATGTTCTTGCTGAAAAGCTTCCTTTAAGAGTTGGATGTGAATCAAGGAGACTATTTAGTATTTTATGACGGTCAAATTACTATTGACTTAAGCAAAAATAATATGTATCATTCTCATACAAATCACATAAACGTAAAGTATCATTAGTTAAGGTTTGTGATAGAAGAGAAAAAAATAATATTAAAGAAGGTTTATACAGATTTGAATGGTATTGATATACTGACTAAAGTGGTTCTCAGAAATAAACTTGAGCTTTGAAATATGCTTGTTGGGATGTATGTCAAGTAGATGATGGAGAATAACATGTCTTCCCCATATTTTGATTGAAGGTGGAGATTGTTGAGTGTCTAGCCTTATTTTTAAGACCTCTGATGATCTTAGACGCCTTTATGGTTTGTGGAAATGACAAACAAGTGAAGATAAGATAAATGAAACACTTTTAAGGAGATACACAGCTGTGTTGAGTGCTACACATACAACTATGTGGATCAACCTTGTAAGTCCCTATAAACGTGTGAAGGAACGTGTGAAGAGTGAAGACATATACGTTCATGCACAAACCTGTGTGAAGATACACGACTGCGCACACGTATGTCAAGATACATGACTGTGTGTAGGGACCATGTAACTCTTTATAACCATGTACAACTGCTAGTAAGGCGGTGCTAAAGATACACAGTCACTTACATGATTATGTATATGATCGTGTATGGTGCAAAAAAACCTATTTTGTGATATAAAAGAGAAAAATACATAGGTTTTTGTAGAGAGTTCAGTCATAATGTTTAAAAGTGAGGAAGCAAAGAGAAAGAGAGGGTAAATAGTGTTATATTTTCATCCTTATTTGATTGTTTTTTTGGATGAGTTTGAGTGTTTGTTGATTATGAAATCAAATTTTGTTTTAATTCTAAAACTTTGTGAGACAACTTGTTGTTGTAAGGTGAGAGATCAACTTTTTTGTAAATGCTTATTGAGTTTAATGGATTAGCTTGTCGGTTTGGCCCATGGTTTTTTCCCTTTACACTAGAGGATTTTTCACACAAATCTTGGTGTTTGTTTCGTCATTAAGTTTCTTATTCTCGTATTGTTTTGCTATTGCAAATTAAAGGGTTCTTTTTTATCATTGATATTTAGTTGATCTTTTAAAAAGTTGTGTTATTATCTCCCAAAAGTTTGATCCCTTCATTTGATTTTTGATAAATAAACGTATCGTAGTATGATTATGTGACAGGTTCTATGCATAGGAAAAACAACCTTTTCATCCACCTAAGCATAGTAATTAAGTAATAATATTTGTTTTTCTATATCCCTTCTAAACTAATTGCATAGCCTTAGACATCAATAAAAACATTGACTATAGTTAGGAACTACTGCTTTGAACCTATCTATACTTTGACTAAGAGAAGTTATAAGTTCAATGACTTTGTAATTTGGAAAATATATAAACAATAGCAAGCAGTTGCTTAGTGGAATTCGACCACAAAATACTTTTATATCTCTAAATGCAGGTTATGAAAAACTATGTGGAACATTTAAAATCCACAATCATAAAAAAAAAAAAAAGTTGCAAAGCCAATAAACACTACTTACTCACAAACACACCACACGCAGAAAAACATTATTTTATAATTTTAAAATATTATTTAAAGTAGTTTCTCAATCTCTGAACGTTACTGTACTAATCAAATCTGATACCAAATTTAATATCGAATTTGCAACAGTGATTTTGGTTCCTGTGTGAAAGTCCTTGCGTGCTGCCGCCGATGGAGAAGAAAAGGTTTGACATATTACCTTAAGGCAGTGAATATTGTTGAAGGATCTCACTCCCGGAGTCTGTTGAGCAGAGAGGCCAAAGGAGAAGAGCGGAGCTGGAGTGATGAAAATGCAAGGAGACTAGCCTTTGGAAGCAGTCCCAAACAGGAGTCACTTGCAGTTGTGGGCAATTGGTGAGGAAACGTATACAAACCCAGCAAGGATTGGCGACTAAGTAGTAGTGAAGAAAGCTTATGGGCTAACCCAATAAAAGCCCAGTTTACTCCAGTCGGCTGAGGCTCACCCCTTCCCACTGTTAGATTTCATACAGATAGCACCGTGCATTACCGATGTCCATCTTCAAATTCTCACCACAAATTTCTTCTCTCTACACTTTACCAGAAACAAAACAAAAAACAAAAAAAAGAGCATATTGACTTACAATCAGCCATGTAGCTCTCTCCCCAAACCATACACAATGCAGGACACACTCCATCACCTTCGCACTACCAAATCCCCTTTCCCTTACCCCAAATCCCACAACCATAACTTTCCTTCACTTTCTCGTCCCAAGTGTCTTCATTTTCCCTCACTTTCCTCTAAAACAACCACCATTGCCCTCCCTCATAAGCCTCCACAGACCCCAGAAAACCCCACCATTTACCCACAGCTACCACCATCACCACCACGCCATCACACACTGCCACCGGTCGAGTTCCAAGAGAAAATGCTTTACCTCGACTCTATTGGCCTCGATATATTCCATCTCGTGGCCCACCACCGTTCGATTATCCTCTCAGCTTCACTCGCTGACATCAAATCCACCGTCGATTACCTCACTTTCATGAAATTCACCACGCTCGAGTTCCAACGAATCGTCTCCATGTGCCCTGAAATCCTCAACTCCACTCTCTCCACCATCACCCCCATCTTCACTTTCCTCCTCCGGGAAGCCGGAGTCGACGGCTCCGACTTAAAACGGGTCATAAACCGACGACCCAGATTGCTAGTGTCCAGTGTGAAGCATCGGTTGAGACCAACTCTCTACTTCCTTCAGAGAATTGGCATCGCCGAGGTAAAGAAACACACTTATTTACTCTCTTGCAGTGTCGAGGACAAGCTCATACCCAGAATCGAATACTGGGAAAAGGTTGGATTGTGCCACAGAGACGCGATCTCTATGTTTAGGAGATTCCCGCAACTGTTTAACTACAGTATAAGAGACAATATCGAGCCTAAGTTGAACTATTTCGTGATGGAGATGGGGAGAGATTTAAAGGAGCTGAAGGAGTTTCCTCAGTATTTTTCCTTTAGTTTAGAGAATAGGATTAAGCCTAGACACCAATGTTGTGTAGAGAAAGGAGTGTGCTTTCCTCTGCGTTCACTGTTGACGGCCAGTGATTCGGAGTTCAGGGAAAGGTTGGATGTTTGTTGTAATTCTTCTATGCCACTGAGTCGTTCTCCTTTGTCCAGTGTAAATTACAATAGTGAATGGAATACAGAGTGAATGATTAATTTCGGTGAACCAGGTCCAGTGTCCAATTTATAGAATTACTGATGCATTGTTTCTGTACACTAGAATGTGGTAGTAAATGGTTTGGCTGATGATTTTGTTGTAGTAAATGTTTTCTTTATCGTGTTTTCCAGATTTAATTGAAATTGAACCGTGGAACATGCTTTGTCTGTGTTTTTTGTAGGTTAAAGTAAATTCCGGCGCAATCAAAAATGTGGCCCTTGTCAAAAGTAAGAGGATATTAGTTCACTAGCTAGCCATCGCGGAATGTTGACCAAATTTGGCACGGGTAATACGATATTGTATCAGTATCGGTTAATTAAATATAATTTTGGAAGCTCCTGAATTTTTTAAAATTATAAAATAGTCATTTAATATATTGTACTGTGTATTTTATTTTTTAAAAATTATATTAATAAAAATTTAAAATAATAACAATTTATTTATTTTTTTTAACATTATTTTTTACATATTTCACATATACATAATAACTACAATTAGTATGAAAAAGATCATTTAATCATCATACAAATATAAGATAAAGAACATTATAAATTATTTAAAATATTACAATTTTATCATAGAATAAATAATAATTATATCAAACATCAAATAAAAAGAATAATAAATATTCATTACTCTCTACCGATTACAATTTACATCAAAAGTTCATGCTAAAGAATCAACCTGAGGTGAAACCTGAAACAAAATTATTTACGATTATATTGCATATATAGAATTTAATATACATCAAATATAACTGAAATTTTAAAAAGGAGAAGCAAAATTTTGGAACTTCATTCAATCGAACACTCGTCATAAATGCATTGATTTCATTCAATCGAATTCTTGCTGTAACTGCATTAACTCTAATTCTCATTTAATACAAAATTCTCATTATTAAGAGGAGTCTCGTCATTATCATTATTCAAATTCATTACACCAAATGACATGTCAATATTTTCTCATCTAAGACTATCTTCCAAGTTACTCTCATCTATCAAACTTAGTTCCTCATAAACTCAATCTGCCAAAAGATCGATATTATCAATGCAAATTGGATCTACTAAACTACTTGTTTTATTAAGAATCCCAATAAGCAATAAAATTAAATTATAAAAAATTATGTCTAACTTAATAATTATAATAACATACATTTCTCGAAACTTTAGATTGTATCGAACAAAGATCAAGTCATTCGATCTTTTGTGCTCTAATATATTCCTCTTCTTCAAATGAATGAATTCAAATTTGCTCCAATTCCTTTCATACCCTATTGCACTCACACATTAACGTAGAATTGAATTACAAACCTTTGCAATTCTAGAAAACCATTTTCGAATTGGTCCTACCAAGAAATTATAAGTTATAAGACAATAAAAGTAGCGTTATAAATAAAAAGAAAGTGATGATTAATTTTCTATAAGTAACAAAAGTGAAAATAATATATACATAATTAAGTTTGTCTCTTTGATGAATAAAAATTGACATCCTAAAATCATCAAAAGCCTCAATCTCCATTCATGAGCTAAGAGATCTTATATCATCTCATGGGTAATAATTGTTGTAATAGTTAATAGTATTCTCCTATAAACTGCAGTTTTCTTTGTAAAACTTAGTTTAAAATAGACATGAGGATTCAAAAATATCCCAGCTGTAAACAACTTAGAGTAAAGTTGTCTTTCTCATCTCTCATTGATGACAGTAAGATAAGGTGTGTACAAGAAGGCCTATTTTTCATATTGGCTTTGATTACTTCTTTCGCTCTCTCTATGGCATTTTAAAAATAACTCATTGTGGCCTTCTCATCACTATCAGTCAAACAAAATTACCTCACCAAAGGCTCACAAATTTGGATGACAAATAAACATTAGGATCAAAATCCAGTATCTTCAAGTATAATTCTATAAACCTCCAATCTAACATTATACCTAGCATGTTGAGATACAACTCACTTATCACTTGTAAACATTTCTCTCAACTCTGTCTTCATCATAATAAAATACTAAAGTGAAAAAAATTTGTTGCAAATCTTATAACAAAACGACGACATAATAACTACAATTGGTAAAATCTTTTCTCATTAAATTCAAAACTCATGCACGATTATAGATGAACTTGGTCACTTTTTTTGCTTTCTGCAGAGTCTCTTCAATAATAAGAAAATACCTAACATCTTATATGTTTTTTAGTATCAAGTCAATGCAATGTGTAACATAAGGAGTCCAATAAAAATAATTATACTTACTTTGCAATCTTCTTTCAGCTGCTTTATAAGTGGAATGATTTTTATTAATGAACTGAACAATATTTTATAGCCCAACTTCATTCACAATTTCGTCAAATATTTCAAATAGATTATTAGAATTCCTAACAAGGCCAGATGCATCAATAGACATAAAAAATTATGCGCTTTGCGTAATAAAATAAAAAATTAATAATAGACTCATGTCTCTTATTTGTCCAACCATTATACATAATTGAATACCCAAAAATCCAAATAACTTTCAATGTCATAAATAGAGCTACTCAAAAGTTTACCTTTGTAATCATCAATTGAAGGGACTTTGTATCCTGGATCATAAAAGGCAATTGCATCTACCATAAGCTGATAATAATAAGACTGAGAAGCATTGAATGTTATACCTGAATCATACCACCATCTAGCCATTGTCATATCCACATTATGAGCCACTTCTCTTGATTGGAGGACACTACGAATTGAAGACTGAGCTTAAGGAGTTGTTCGTGGTGTAAAAAATTAGGCACATGTCTTCTTCTTTTCCTAACACCAAGTGCATCATTCACTTCTTGTTGGGCAGGTATACTGCCACCTTCAACATTCTCACTATTATCCTGAACACCAACAAACGAACTTTCACTACCAATTTTGTTATTCAAGCTTATTTTTCTTATGCTAATAATCTTCAAGCAAAGTTTTCATTTGTTATTTCATATCATGACTCACTTTTTTGTAAGGCTCCACATCACCTTTGACAGATAAATGCTTCTTTAATATGGTGATTCCTTCACTTTTTAAATGCTTATTACAAAAAAAACAAATTATATGGTTCTTCATTCCTAAAACCAATCCAGCATGAGCCCAAGCTAGATCATTGTATCTTCCTGAAGTGGTTGAATTATCAATAATACTTGAACTTTCTTCCATTTATCTGTAAAAATAATTGAAGATATATACCAAATTATCTTAATAACTTCATATCAAAATAACGAATATATAATTTCATTATCAACTACTATCATAAAATATGTATTGTTTAACTCGAAAGTCTAAACTAACATAAAAGCGCATACACGTTATACACAATTACACAAAACACATATATATCTTATATAATATAACTCATTTTGTATGATGACATCACACAAAATTTAATTTCATCCAACACAATTTACCAATAAGCCAAAAAAACAACAATTTAAGTGTTCAAAATACACAATTACGCAATACATGTATACATCTTATATAATATAACTCATTTTTTATGATTACATTATACACAATTCGCCAATAAATCAAAAACCAATAATTTAAGTATTCAATATACACATTTACATAATACATATATATATCATATATAATATAACTCATTTTGTATGGTTACGTCATTCATCCAACACAACTCAATAATAAGTCAAAAATCAACAATTCAAGTATTCAACAGACACAATTACATAATTCACATCTACATCTATAACTCATTTTGTATGATTACATCATTCGACTATAAACTAAAGACATACACTCACAACTATAACATATTTAACTTCAACTATAACTCATAATTATAAGTTTACAACTTACTTTATGTAATCTCATAATTTAACTATAAACTTTTTTTTTACTTATTCAATTTGGATATTGTAATGCTTATATTTATTTTTATTAACTAATTTTAATAAACATTGTTACTAAAATCTTAATTCCCAACTTTAATTTAACAATCTTTCATTCACTCATTTTAATCAACATTCTTAGTTTTGTACTTAAGTTAACTCCACAATAAGGACTTGATATACACCACGCAATTCAATTTCATTTAACACAATTCATCAATAAGTCAAAAACTAACAATTTAAGTATTCAACATACCCAATTGCATAATACACATATACATCTTATATAATATAACTCATCTTATATGATTACATCATTCAACCATAAACTAAAGACATAAACTCACAACTATAACCTATTCAATTTTAACCATAAATTTACAACTTATTTTATGTAATCACATTATTCAATTATAAATTAATCCTTTTTTTCTTATATAATTCAATTTGTAATGCTTATCAATATGTTGTTTTTTAACTCATTTTAATCAACATAATTCCTAACTTTAATTTACAATCTTTCATTTACCAATTTTAATTAACATTATTAGTTCTTACTCAAGTTAACTCCACAGTCAACATACATGTTACACTACACAATTCAATTTAATTCATCACAATTTACCAAGAACCAATAATTCAACATACAAAATTACTACATAACACAAAGTCACAAGTGCACAATTCAATATTCAAATAAACAATTAACTAATCAAGTGATCAACACAATTGCAAAATTCCATAATCAATTTCCATAATTCGCAACTTCACAATTTCACAAAAATTGTTCCAATTTTTGCAACCTTCACTGAACTAAATCCTCTGTGGAGATCTAGAGTTGCAGTTCAACAGGTGGGCAGGTCGAGTCAAGTTTGAATCTAAATCTGTAAAATTCAAAATCTTAATCTAATGAGTCTAATCTATCTAGGCGAGTTGGGGAATAATGACGATTGTGGAGTTTAAAACATTTTTTTTTCAATCAAGTCCTTGAAATTTTGAAGTTTATGGTACCATCCATTATTTGGTTGGTATTTTAAATATTAGCTAGTACCAAGTGAACTCTTTGGCATTGATGGTTAGTACTGGTTGGTACAATATGAAACTCATATCTTTGCATTACAATAAGGTTACTCAAAAACATCTATTAATTTTTTAATGGGTGTGCATGGTAGAATGTAAGGTAACCGAAAAAATTTCTAAATTTTTTTTAAAATTATTTTTTAATATTTTAGAAAAAATTAAACTTTTTATTGAATAAGAAAATTTTTCAAAAGTTTGAAAGAATACAAACTATTTTAAAATTATTTGAAGGGTAAATAACAAAAATATTATGTAATATTATCTCAAACTTTGAAATGTGAAGCTAAAATACTTGAACTCTTAATTTGTTGTGAAAATATATCAACGTTAAACTTTTTTTTAATGTCATTGATGTTACTTACCACATTAGATGTTGGGACCCGTTTCCGAATCCCAACCTCGAAACACAAACTTAACGGAATCAAAGCAAACCAATCAAATCGGAAGCGAAAACGAACCGAATTCCATACAAATTGAAACGAATTACCGAAACACAAATCGAAACGAATT
>JANKOE010000004.1:48929975-48956256 GCA_026284465.1 Erythroxylum citrifolium
ATTTACATTCTTAAACTGTCTTTTTCTTAGCACATGACTAATTTACCACAAATTCTCATTTAATTGTCATTTAATAAGTCAAATCTCCAAGAAAATGTTCGGGGTCTAACATTAGATTTTTGTACTTATTACGTGATTGTTGTTGGGACCCGATCTCAGAACCGGATCCCAACCGGAGAAGGAAATCGGAAAGCGGAAAAACATAATAATTTCCACCAAAAGTTCGGGGTCCAACAATTGTCATATCTCTACTATTGATCTAACCAAGTATTAATTATTTTACTAAAATTTAAAACCTAATTTTCCTAAAAGTTGTTCTTCCGTTTGTCGTCGTCTCAGCTAGAGGCAAAATAAAGGTCACAGAACTTGACATGTCTTCTTCTAACACAGTCAAAAGATTGTGGTCACTTAGAATCTAAAGATGGATGGTTCCATTTGAATCTCGTTGCAGAGAACCCTACCATATGTTATCAATAAGGAGACTATTCATTTAAGACCTTCCATTCTGCAAATTAAGGTTCCATCCTGAGAAGTATTAATAAAAAGTAAGAGAATTTCATACCCCTGGCAGATTCATGTAGATGTGAAAAGCATGTCAAATGGTGGAAATGGGAGGAATTGTCTGCATTGATCATATCTTAACTAACTGATCTCCATTACCAGTATAGAGATGACCATTCCTAGTTGTGATTAGGGCATGTATACTACTATATCGCCAATTTTTTGTTTCGTTGATATCATTAAAGACCAGACACTTATATAGCTTTAATGGTTAAGATAAATTAATTTTAGAAGCAATTCAAAAGATTTAATAAAAATATAATTAAATTTTAAAATAAACTACAATTTATAATTCATGTTTTTTTATAATTTATTATAATTTATTTTGAAACTCAATGTAGATGCAGCACTTTTTGGCAACACTGTTGTGGGTTTTGGAATGATTTACGTGATGATAGTGACTCTTTTGTTCAAGCCACGCAAAAGCAAATCCCAGTAGGTATAGATGCAAGAACGACAGAGATTTTTGCGATACGTGAAGCGCTTAGCTAGATTAAGAATGAGGGTTAGTCTATTATTATTGTGGAGTCAGATGCTTAACTTTGCGTTCAGGCTATTACTGATCCCAACTATATTGATTTATTTTCATTTGAAATTCTAGTTTCTGATTATAAGTCTCTATTGATTGAGACGAATGTGATTTTGAACTATGTGAGACGATCTGCGAACGGTGTTGCTCATTCTCTAGCTCAAGCTTCTCATTCCATTGCAGATTTGGTAGTTTGGACTTTACCACCTAGTTGTATTTTAGACGTTCTATCCTTTGATAATCAATGAAGTTAACCATATTTTACTCAAAAACAAATTGTTAATAAAATAAAAAATAATTTTGTAATTATTTTGCTAGATTGGATCCGTCCTGATTTCCCATGCGAAACACTCAATCTTCACACTACTATCCACCTCTTGTATTTGCAACTGACAAGACAACCAAATATCCCTGAAGGGAGCATTAGTGACAGGTAATGATGAGGCTCCTAAATTGACAGGATAACCAAAAATCACGGAAGGAAGCAGTGGTGACAGGCAACGTTGACGCATCTAAGTCAGCTTCACTATCGGAGGGAGTAGAGGCAGTGGTGGAGGGAGCGATTCTAGCTCTGCCTAAGACTTCTTTCATCTGAGGACATAGCATATGCGACGGGAAGCTAGAGCGCCACTCGTTCCTTCTCTCCCAAGTAATGGCAACAGCGACAATGACACAACTAATGCAAGGCCTCTTATCGGGAGCAAAGGTTTGTCGAGTTTGTCTTATCAGTCGAGTTTATTTTGTCAAACTTGACCTATTGCTGCCACCATATGATAAATTTTGGATGTTTACTTTTATGGAAATCCTAGAAGTGAAGGAACTTTTGCAATAATATATTTCTTAAATTCTATGATTGTGTTTTTGGTCATGATTCCTAATGTCTTTTTCCTTCTTTTTTTACAACAGGAAAACGACAACACTAAATTAACTTAAATTAATGCTTTGGGGTACATAGCGCCCAACGCATCTCTGCGAAGGAACTCCTGGACTCCAATAGGGGGCTCGTGAAGGATATAAAGACCTGGGCTGCAAACTCCAGTGAGGCGAGCGAAACTGTCCGCGTATTATTTTCCTTCCTTAAAAACGTGCTGGATCCGCACTGTCACTCCCGTTGCAACAGCTGTTGAATACCTGTCACTAAAACAGAAACCTCTGTCAGTCCCACGAGAGGAGCAGAAAGAATATTAATAACCAATAGGGAGTCGACTTCGACCACAACTTATCGATAACCCAGAGCCCAAGCTATAGTGAGACCCGAGTGCACCCCCCATAACTCTACCGCTAAAGGCGAACCCCTATCGATGGTATGGTGGATCCCTCCTCGTCACTCCCCATTCCAATCCTAAATCATACCCCCAGAGGAAACCATTGGGGAAGTAGGGTTCATAGTTCCATCATAATTGACTTTCACCCATCCCGCCTCAGGCTTCTGCCATCCCACGAAAGTACCCACGGAAGACTTTGCGCTGGAAAAACGCAATTCTCCATCATCCTGGCTCGGGCAATCCATCCAACGTAATCCATGATAACTCGGTGACCTTCTTCTGGCCAATCAAAGGCCGGCTCGAAAATGCTACGGTTCCGCCATTGCTAGAGGAGCCAGCAAGCGACTCCAAAGACCATGGCCCATGCTTCCTGTTGCACCTGAGCATGCTTAGTGAGGTTACACGACAACCAAGAGTCCACCTCCCGTTGGAAAAAAACCCCCATCCACCACATCCGAAGGGAACTTACGCCAGATCACTTTAACACAAGGGCAGTCCTGTACCACGTGAGCAGTGTTCTCTTCCTGCCCACAGAACTGGCAGTTATTATCAAGGGCGAGATGACGAGTCACGCGCTGTTGATTCGTCAGGAGTTTATGGTGAGCAACAAGCCAAAGAAAGGATCGAACGCGCTGTGGGCCCGTCCATTTCCAGATAATTGCCCACAGGCTGTGCCTGGTGCTTGGGGGGAGATCCTCGATAATCTCATATGCAGACGCCACAGTGAACAGCAGGTTATCGTCCCCCATCCTTCCGACACTCGGGCTTAAGTTTGCAAGAGCCATGCAAACCGTGGTCGGAAGGTACTGTTGGAACTCCAGCCAGTTCCACCCACCTCCTTCATTAGTGAGATTCGCGACAGTAGCCAATCTGAGGATATCTGGGACGGGAGAGGAAGCCAAGTGAATAAGAGGGCCCCACCCGTCCAGCCAATTATTCATCCAAAATAGCACCCTCCGCCCGTTCCTCAGAATCCAGTGTGCTCCTTTTTGGACCCATTTCCAGGCAGCCGAAATCTCTTGCCAAACAGACGAAGCCCCGGGCCGGGAGAGCGTGAGGGGAAGATGAGTAGTATTGAGCCAATATTTATTCCGAAAGATCTGAACCCAAAGAGCTGTAAGTTTAGAAATCAACCCCCATCTCAAGTTCGCCAATAACTTTGTTTGTTGTGTTTATAGAATCAAATGTCAAATATGGCGATTCAAGTGATTTAAGGTTTAAACCATCAGTTGGATTTTGATGTGCAGATTGAGCATCACTCTCTGTTTGATCATCAATTTCAACACAATTTTTGTCAAAATGAGACCAACTCTTTTTAACCATTATTCATATATGGAGTTAACCCAATATTGTAAAAGCTCATCACAGTTGTTACCAGATAATAAACAAATATTGGATTTGATTTCAACAATATTAATAATAATATAATATCACATGCATGTAAGACATCATAATGAAAATATACATTCACAATTCAAATAGTCCATTGGCATTATCATAATTACAATTATTTATTTTCACTAATTTGAATTCCCAAAAAAAACACAATTTCAGTTTTACCAAGATAAGATTCATGATTAAGATACGTATGAAACAAGTTCTATTAGATTGGTAATTAGGCAATTCAAACATTAAGAAGATATAAATTGTTCTAAACTCAAGTTTAGATCTGAGTAATATAGAATCAAATTTGCGTACTTTTAGACCTCTTCAAATCTCATATTTTAGTAAGAATATCATTCGTTGTTATTGTATACTTTTGTTAATTATACGTTACTATTTATTTTTATTTTTATTTTTATTAATCGCGAGTCTCCCTTTACACATATAAGTCATATACTCACTTTAAAAAATCATACAATTTATTTTAATAAAAATTTCATAATTTCTAATTAATAACCCTAAATTAATCAAACTCTAATACAAATTTAATTTAATTCTTAGTTGTTTTTCATTTCTTTTTTCCTATTTTTCGTTCCTTTGCCATTGTGCATGCTTTCTGCTTGTCAGTTTTACCTTATTGGTTTCACCGTCTTCAACAGATTCATCTCTCTATTCATAGAAAAAGGTAGACAAGAGATGAAGAGTTGAATTAAATTAAAGATATTAAAATTAATTAAGATTAAATTAGGTTAATAAAAATTAATTAATATTTAACTATACGATGTAGCATTTGAAATTTACATAACTAATAGGTAATAAAAATTAGATTTTATTTTAAAGGATTAAAAATATATTTTAAAATTAAACGATAGAATTGGGAAAATAAGGGGACTCTAATGAAAGAACGTGGAAGTTTGGGATTAATAAAGAAACAACAACAAAGTGCGAGGAGTAAAAGGAAAAAAAGAAAAAGAAAAATGGACTTAGAGACTATATTCTTCCCTCCACATTTATCACAAACCAAAAATTCTCTTCCCTCCTTTCCATCTGCGGCTCTGCCCTTCTGCTCTCTTGCTTGCTAACCCCCACTTTCCCCTTAAAAGTTAAAGCCCCCACCAGCCTTTCTTTCTCTCTAAACTCTTTCTCTCTTTTCGCTAACCGATCATGTCAGGCAGCGCTAGAGCCTCCGCCAGGACTTCGTCTGCGACGCCGGCGGCTGGTCCGATACTGCCGCCGTTGAGGCGGCACTTGGCGTTTGCTACGATGAAGCCACCGTTTGTGCCTCCGGAAGATTATCACCGATTTTCTCCTAGCACCAATGGAAGAATTGCTGCCGATCGTGAAGGAGAGGCTATTGTCGTGAGATCTCCAGTGAGTTCGTATCCTTCTTGTGTGGTTATTGTTTGCTGGTTATTTATATGGACGTGTACTTTGAGTTCGATTAATGTATTCGGCTTTTTGGGATTCAAATGTTGGAGGATGTGAAATGTGGATAGAAATGGAAGTTGATTTGTATTCTGTATTTGGATTGTGTCGTTTTCAGTTGGTCGCTGAGAAATGACGATAAATTGTATATTGTGGTTGGACTTTGGGGTTAGTTTTCCTTTTTTTTTTTTACGATTCTGGTTTTACAACTATCTTCTGGACCCGTGTTAAGCATTATTTGACACTTAGCCTTCATGTATTAATATAGTTTGTATAAGTTCTGTTGCTTTTAGTTGGATTTTGAAATGCAAACCACGACATTCTTGCTACTTATCAATTTGATTGTGCCTTTTCCTTTTCTTATTTTATGCTTGCCTGCTACTTCCAATTGAGCAAATTGTGTTTGAGATGCGAGAATTGAGCTTAGCAATGAAATTAAGGGACTTGTGTTCATTGCGCCACTCTTTAGATAATTATATAGGTGGTTCTTACAGCTCTTTTGTCTGATTTGAGAAGTGATTGAACAATCTTTGCAATATCCAGATTTGTATCAAATAAAGGGGAACATTGTTTTCAGTGAGATATTTATATCTTCATCCTACTGCTGTGAAGTTTTTGGATTGCATAGTAACTACTTTTGTTTGTAATAACATAATTCAATATTGGTAACTTTTTGATGTCCCTCAGCAAGTAAAACGGAAGAATGGATTGGAAAATGGTAATGAGCCTAGTGAGTGGCCTAGCAGTCCTGGATGCACACAAGCATCTAATAGTCCTTTGTGCACTACAAAAGGGGAAAAAATGTACAACAGATCAAGGGCCTATAAGACCAACATGTCTGGGCCTCAAACACCTGTGTCTAATAGCGGTGAGAGACTTGGAAGCCTCATCATTCTGTTTATGTGTTCTCATTTCCCATGCAATATCTTTCAGTTTCTAGAGATTGATCTTCAGTGATAAACTGGTTGGATAATATAGCTTAAGTTTCTTCACCCTCTTGCTGAAATGAGTCTTTTAACACTCCCGAACATTAAAAGAAAGATAACCAAATATTTTGTATAACCTTGCAGATTCACCATCTCCTCTTACTCCAGCTGGTAGCTGTCGATATGACAGTTCTCTAGGTGAACGTTGAAATGTTTACAGTCAGTGTGAATTCTTGTTATGGCTTGTGGGTAAGTTTTGATTTACATTGATATTGACAAAAATTTATTGACAATTTCAAGGCCTTTTGACAAAGAAGTTTGTCAATTTAATAAAGCACGCTGAAGATGGTATTCTGGACCTAAACAAGGCAGCAGAAACTTTGGAGGTGATTATTTTTGCTAACTGGAGTTTGGCATTATTTACTACTTTCTTAGAATAATTAAAGAAATTTGTTGAAAAAATAGGTTCAGAAACGGCGGATATATGACATAACAAATGTCTTGGAAGGGATTGGTCTAATTGAAAAGAAGCTTAAGAACAGAATACATTGGAAGTAAGCAGATCTTGTTGCATTATTTGATTACCCTAAGCATCTGATTGTACATGTGCTCATGTGAGGATTGGTTCAATGATTGACCCAGGGGGGTTGATGCTTTAAGGCCAGGGGAAGTGGTTGTTGACGCTTCTTCATTGCAGGTAGCTTGCTGTAGACTTTCCTTCTCTGTTGTATAAATCAACTCTTTTTCTTCATCGCCACAAAATCTCATACACATACTTATGTCTACATGCATGTGCACACATATTTATGATCGTTTCCTGTATACATTATTTTATGATGTTATTTCCATCTCTATCTCAATTTTGGATCTAATTTTATGTAGTCTACAACTTGTATACCAACAGTGATGTTGAACTTAACACGGTTAGAATAGAAAGTGAATGGCATAGAGATAGGTTTTATGTTGTGATTCCTTTCCTGCAGGCAGAAATTGCAAAGCTGTCCATGGAAGAGCACAAATTAGACGATCAAATAAGGTTACATGTTTTATTTCTTACTAGAGGGTATCTCCATTGCTTAGAATATCTTGAGAGATGCTGATATTCTAAGTTGTTGCAGTGAACTGCAGGAACAATTGAGAGGCCTGAGTGAGAATGAGAACAATCAAAAGTATAGTTTTCTCTTCTAAGCACTTGCATCCTTAGTATTCAGTCGCTATTTGTAGCTTACGATGTTCTTTTTATTCCTTTATTTTCAGGTGGCTTTTTGTGACAGGAGAAGACATTAAGAGCCAACCTTGTTTCCAAGTTAGTATTCTTGTGTTTCACCGTGTGAAGATCCATGATAGGCATTGCTATGTGAATCAGGATTTTTATTGTAACTGATTTCGTAACATTGTTTGTGCCAGAATGAAACTCTCATAGCAATTAAAGCTCCCCATGGAACTACTTTGGAAGTCCCTGATCCTGATGAAGTAAGTTGAGAGGGAATATTATGAAATGGAAAAGTTATTTCTTTTCCACATTTTGAATATTTGACTGGTAATTTCTTTATACCAGGCTGTGGATTATCCACAGAGGAGATACAGAATCATCCTAAGAAGCACAATGGGTCCTATTGATGTCTACCTTGTAAGGTGTGGTAACCTACATAACGGTGGAGTATTTATTTAATGTGTCTATGTCTTTTATCATTTCTTGGCTGTGGAGAAATTGGTCTTTCATATAAGTTAAATAGTTTGTCATCATGGCATGTTAGAGCTCTCATTCTCTTGTGTTTTTTGCTCATCTTATAATGCTTACCTTCTGTTTTCCAGTCAGTTCGAAGAAAATTTTGGGGAGGGGAATGGTGTTGAACCAGCTTCCAGTTTACCACATGCTTCTGGCTCAAAGCCTAAGGAAAATCCAGCAGATCTAGTCCCCGAAGCAATCAGGAGGGAAACTCAAGCAAAACAACCCAACTATATGCTTCCGGATATTGATTCTTCACAGGAATATGTTGGGAGAATGACAAGGATTGTTCCTTCGGATATTGATGTAAGTATGGCTGCCATAAGTTGGCATTGATAAGTAGTTTTGGGCAGGATCTATTTTATATATAGGAAAAGAACTAATTCGTTAAGTAGGAATCACAATATTTGAAGTGGCAGGTGACATATAACTCGTTAGATGTGCTTGTGTTTCCCTAATGGCTTATATCACGAGTCATGACCGTTGGTTCAAAATATCTTTTATAAGAACCAGTCATCAAATTAGAGGTTTCCTCCTATCATGTTCATTTTCGAACCCTTGGACCTAACAAATTAAAACTATCCGCTGATCTGTCTATACTAAAACATTTTATAGCCTGTCTTAAAGATACAAGATAGTTGTTTTTCTTTGTAATCTCCAGTATTAAGACTTCTCCAAATCAGTAAAACGTTGATGTTCTTTGGACAACTGTTTTCCTGGTATTTAGTTTGGTTGGTCGTAACATTTAGTGTTTTGCTTTTGTTGCAGAATGAAACAGATTACTGGCTTCTTTCTGATGCTGACATTAGCATTACAGATATGTGGAAGACGGATTGTATCCTTGCCTTTGTTCTTGTTCTTTTTCTGTTTTACAGTCCTTATCTTTCTCCTGTTCACCTATGCGGAAAATTAATCGTGTGTCCTTGACTTGTAAAAGCCAACGACGAGTGGGGCGGAATGAGTATGCTTCCTGCTGAATTTGGAACGGGTGATGCCCACACTCCTGGGCCACATTCTCCATCTGATGTTATAAGCTCAACTAACAGATAAATAATAATTTTGTTTATTGGAGTGAGCAATTTAGGTCCATAAAATAAGCAATCTTGAATTATCAGCCGATGACGGGGTAATTCAAATAATTTCTGAAGACCGGAAAATGGTAAGGCATGGAAAGAAGGTACGGTGGAGTCACATTGCTTTATTTGAACCTTTGAAGGTCTATTTGCTAATAAGCTTCGAAGGAGGTATTTAAAAGAGAAAAAGGGATTTTGTTGACCCGTGGATGCTGAGGTAGAATGATGACTAGTGTTAGAAATTCATAACAAAGCTAAAAGTTCAATTTTCTTGCACCGGTATGATTCAGCAAATACGCCGTTGCCAGCACTTATGGTTTTATCTAGTTTCGGGACTTGACAGGTCGATAGAAAGCATGCTGCAAGTACAATGTTGAATGTAGGCCAGTCTGGGACTGGGAATTCGTTTTCTTGTATTTGCTCAATAATTGTGATTCAATTTTTGGAAGTTCAAATCTCTTTTCTTTTAAGAGATCTAATTAGGAATACCAATAAGTCAGGTTGGACTTGATCTTTGATCTTTGAGTATTTAAGGCCCAATTAGGTTGGATTTAAGGTTTGAGCCCAATTGGGCCCATGTTAATCTGACTTTTTAATTTTTAATTTTTTGAATTTTTAACAAAATTCATTTAATTAAAAATATGATATGAGAAATTGAATTAATTAAAGTTATAAATTTTATTTGATTAATAAAAATTAAAAATTTTTAATAAAGGCGAATAGGTTTATATGAAATAAAAGAAAATTATTATAATTGAAGTTATAAATTTTCATTGATTAATAAAAATTAAGATTTTATAATAAATGAAAAATATAAATCATATATCTATTGATCAATTAAATAAGATGAAACTAAATTTATTAATGAATGAGGATATAATTATAGAAAATGAAAAAAAAATATAATTAAAGTGATTAATTTAATTTATTGAAATTCGTTATTGAAATTTTATAATGAATAAATAATATAAAACAGAAATATTATTCAAAGAAATAAGATGAAGCCAAATTTATTAATAAATGTGGATATTATTATAGGAAATGAAAGAAAAAGATTACAATTAAAGTGATCAATTCAATTAATTGAGGTTATAAATTTTAATTTATTAATAAAAGTTAAGATTTTATAATGAATGAATAATATAAAACGTATATATATTGATCAAATAAATAAGATGAAACCAAATTCATTAATGAAGGCGGATATCATTATAAAAATGAAAGAATAAAATTATAATTAAAGTGATCGATTTAATAAATTAAAGTTACAAATTCCAATTGACTAATAAAAATTGAGATTTTATAATGATTAGATGTATAAAATGTACATATATTGATCAAATGAATAAGATGAAACTAAATTCATTAATGAAGGAAGATAGGATTATAAGAAATAAAAGAAAAAATATATAATTAAATTGATTAATTCAATTAATTGAAGTTACAAATTTCAATTGATTAACAAAAATTAAGATTTTATAATGAATACATATATAAAACGTATATATATTGATGAAATAAATAAGATGAAACCAAATTTATTAATAAAGGAGAATAAGATTATAGAAAATGAAAGATCACGATTATGATTAAAGTGATCAATTCAATTAATTGAAATTGCAAATTTTAATTGATTAATAAAATTTGAGATTTTATAATGAATGAATATATAAAACATAATCAAATAATTAAGATAAAACCAAATTTATCAATGAAGGAGGATATGATCATAGGAAATGAAAAAAATTATAATTAAAGTGTTTCAATCAATTAATTGAATTTACAAATTTCAATTAATTAATAAAAATTAAGAATTTATAATAAATGAATATATAATGCATACATATATTAATGAAATAAATAAGATGAAACCAAATTAATTAACGTAGGAGAATAGGATTATAGGAAATGAAAGAAAAAGATTATAATTAAAAGGATCAATTCAATTAATTGAAGTTACAAATTTCAATTGATTAACAAAAATTGTGATTTTATAATGAATGAATATATAAAACGTACATAAATTGATAAAATGAATAAGATGAAACTAAATTCATTAATAGAGGAGGATATAATTATAATAAATGAAATAAAAAGATTATAATTAAATTGATCAATTCAATTAGTTGATGATAAGAACAAAATTTATCAATTAATAACATAATTTACAAAAATGATTATCCAAAATCTTTAGATGATACAATTTACAAAAATTTAAGATAAAAATCTTGAAATAATGTTCTGGATTGGGAGTTTGGGACTGTGGAGAGTGGAGACATGAGAGAGCAACTAATAGTTATAGTCAGGATCATTAATAGTTTGCATCACTTCTTCTGTATGTAGAAACATTATTTTTAGTACTGTAATGTTAAAATTAAAGGACTATTAAACATATAGTAATAACTAATAAATAATTAAATATGCCTTTATCGTTAAATGTTTTATCAAAATAATGTCCATTTGATTAATGAATGTGAGTATGTGTATGATTAGTCAGCTTCACATCAGTACATATAGTTGTATTAATATATAAATTAAAAAAACAATATAAGGTAAGATAATATAAAAAATAACCAAAATTGATATATCAAAAAGAAAATAATTTACCTTCAATATTTTCATCATCTAACCAACTTCGGGCATACATAAGGGCTTCCATAATATGAGGATGAAATCGAGCACAATGAGGACTAATAACTCGACCACCAATGCTAAAAGTAGACTTTGAAGCAACAATAGATGATGTAATTACTCATAGATCTTATGGAATTACTTCATAATGGGAAAATTATTTTCACAACTCTTCCACCGTAACAATACATCAAATTACATACCTTCAATTTTGAGTACACAATCTTTCGTCAAATATTTATCTAACTCTATCATATTGTACAAAATTCTAGCCCTTTTTTTTCATGAATTTTGCATGTGAAAGTGATAAACTGTTCTTAGAAGATGAGCCCTAGCTTGAAATTAAAGTCGGAGCTAAACAACTTGAACTACTACAATCTCGATCCTGAATTTTGTTAATTATGAGTTGATAATCATTAAATAAATAATGCCAAAATTTTTTAATGACATCTATATACTCTTGAGCTCGATAACCATACAACATATTATATATAAAATTAACCTCATCTATATTGTATCTCAAGTTCAACACAGATATAACTACAACATTATGTCCAATCATATACTAGTAAGAATTCAAATTCTCCATCATATACTCCACCATAACTCAAATAACATCAATAGAATCAAACATCCAATCAGATAAAGCTTTTTTTTAAAATCTAACCTATCGTGTTAAAGCAACAATGCGAAGTTAGATATTTTGTTCCTAAGAACAATTCAGTCGCAGTGTAAAATAATTCTAACCTTATACAAAGTTCTCTAGCCAACTCTCATTGGTCTTTTGTAGGCATACATGTATATTATGAATCTCTTTGTCTTAGTCTGATAAACACATCAACATAATGGATTACCAACTCCAGCATCTTGAAGATTGAGTTCCATCTGGTTAGACAACCAAAATCAACTTCCTTATACTTGGAATGTATAATTATTGCATAGTTTCTTCAAAATTCATAACTCTTTCAGGTATTGCACTATAATATACACATTATTTCGAATTGAATTAATTGGTTCCTTTTATCATCTTAAACTCATCCTTCACAATCAAATTAAAAAATAATGTGCACAAAACAACACATATGGAATAATCTTCCATCAACCAACAAGCTCCCAACTCGTATCTTATTCTTCAACTTTTCAATCATAGAATTATTCGTGCTATAATTATCAACTGTTACAGTGGACAATCTAGTGTTGATATTGCAACCTATCAAATAGTCTCCCAACATAGTTGCCAACCTTTAGCTTATATGTGATTTTGTCACATAAATGAACCTACCATATACAAATATGACCAACGTCAATCATAACATAATGAAAAAGTAAATGATAAAAGTATTAAAGAATATAAATTACTTCAAAAGTTTATTACCAAGAGTCCATTCATTATCAACATAATGTGTCGTCACTACTATGTAACCTTTCTTTTGGTTATTAGTTGTCCACATATCTGTTATAATGACAATTCGCCCTTCAATACTCGATAATATTCTTAAAATTACTTTCTTCTTATCCTCGTATATCTTTATAATGTCCTTCTTCAATGTATTCCGAGTTGGACGTTTGAAGGTCAGTTGTAGTAAGTTGCAAAATATCCTAAATCTTTTGGTATCAACTATAGATAATGGATGTTTATCACCAACTACTATAGAAGCAATTAAAAATCACTTTGATAGGTGTAAAAAATGTTTGACCTCTTGATAGTGATACGATCTTTTTTCTATTACACGAATCTACGTGTCTCTGTAAATGAGATATTTCACCGTTTGAACTCTCAACCAACATCTTCTGACAATGCTTACATTTGATTTTTTCTACTCCATCCATTGATCTACTCTTATTGAAGTGACTGCAAACTTAACTTTTCAATTAACTGGACTTCTATCTTCACTTGGTATGGGATTAGAAGTTTTTATTTATATCTTTGATATCGAATTACAACTCGCCGCTGAAGGAATATGCTCATCAATCTGAAACAATCAACATTTAAATATATATGTTATTCATAATCATAACAGATAATTCATAAACACGGGAGAGAATAGGAGAACATGAATCACAATCATAGATTTAAAGTTTATCAATGACTTAACACGACATACAGGCGTGTATGTGTTTTTGTGGGCTCACATAATCATATACACGAGCATGTATGTAACTGTGTACATCACTATAAAGTTTTTTGCACACGCTAATGTGTGTGTAACTGTGCATGTCTAATCATACTTACATGATCATATACACAAACGTATATATGACCTTGTAAGTTCTAACAACTTTACAGTCACCTACGCGACCAAATAAACGCCTGTGTATGTGATTGTGTAAGTCTGCAAAACACCCCCAAGACGGCAACAATCTTAGAAATTTCGGTCTTTCACAAATTCAATCTTCAATCAAAAGATTCAAAACCAGAATACGACGAAGGAACTTTACTTTGGTGAGTGGATGGCAAAAAAGCAAAAAAAGACAGTGGTGGGGAAGCAGGGCAGCGAGACAATGTGACAAAAGAGCGACTAGAGGGAGTGTGAAGGGGCAATCGGAGGGCAAAGGGGTAGAAGTAGACTGGTCTGGTCAGAGAGAGAGAAAGAGAGAGTGACGTGTGGTTTGAGAGTGAGAGAGAGAGAGTGAAGAAGGTAGAGCAAGAAAAGGGAAAGGTTAACCTAGACTAAAATGAAGTCGTTTTATACTTCGAGTACAACAAAACAGCTTAGCATTAAACAACGTCGTTTTGCTTCAACAGGAAAATGACGTCGTTTTAATTTTTCATTATGTCCAACCTTAGATCAGGTTCGGGCTCAGACAGAATTTCAATTTTTGGGCCTGATGTCCAATTAACTTCAGGCATGACTTGTTGACCTCAAGCTGAGAAGGGGCAAGGCAGGCTAGGTTTGAGCCCAAATATCATCCCTAGATCTAATTGAATTTTTCCGCTACGATTTTAGATTTTATTGTATAATGCTTTTTGAGTAGAAAAATGCTTATGTTCTTACCATTCGATGGCAATATTTTGAAGCAGCTACTTAGGTATTAAATTCATTAGAGTAGCATAATTTTAAAAATTATATTAAAGGTCTACCTATATATAGTTGTTTTGTACTAACTTTAAAAGCTGAACACAGACTAACTAAATTGAAAAACAGAACAGAGCTTTATTAAGTTGGACGGCAAGAGTAATAATTGAAGTATGGCCTAACTTCTAAGCTCAAACAACAGAAACATAAAGCCCCCATGTAAACTAATGATTATAACTTAATGTCATTCTCTAGCAAAACTCTTGTATCCAGAAAAAGAAACAAATGGCAAATGCAATCATTTACAATTGTGCGAATACTTTTATACAACTTAAATATCAAGGGCAAAAAAGAGCATATGATGTAATAGGAGTCTCAGTTAAGTTCCACCGTTAGCCTATAGAGGAAATACATAAACTTAGAGAACTCACCACATTTCCTTTTTCATCAACTTTTTTAAAATGATATCTGATTAGGTCGGCTGTGCTAGGTCCAGATCCATCTGCATATGTCCACAGCCCGTTCGGTCCATTAGGAATTAGACTCCCATGTAAATACAAAGATCTACGTAAACCTAGCATCCACGACATATATAAGGTACTATTCTACCATGATTCAGGTATGAGACTGTAACTCTAGCTGTTCTTTCACTTTCTCAGTTACCAAAACCTCTCGAAAATACTGACTTGAGCGTTGGAGGGGCTTCTCGGGAATTAACTTCCGGCCCGCCGTTATCTGTTTTGCAGGTATCTCACAGCCAGAATCGCACAGACCATAGATCAAAACAACGACGTTCAACCTTAGCAGAATCCGGCTGAACTAATATCAATTTCTTTTCTTCCTTTCTTTGCTCTTTCTCACTGGAGTCACACCTAATCTGAATGATGCTTCCGCTAAATCCTTGGCTGGGCCTCCTTTCAGCATTTTTGCTCACAAACTTTGTGAGGTTACATAATATTGCAATATGGGTCTTACAAAGACTCGTCTAACAAACTCGATGGTGGTATAGGTGAGAATTCCAACTCCAATCATGCGGATTTGGGGTGGTTTCATCGATCAACGAAGCCATAAAAAGTCACCTTCATGTGCGAGGAATCGTCAAAATGTAAGCAACTCCATTCAGGGTTTCACTTTTTTTTGGTTGTTTGTTAAGGTGATAAGTATGAAAATACTAAAGAGAGAGACGTGCACAGGCGATTTAATCTTAGCCAGGGGCAAAATAGCAAAAGTGAGTGAGATAGGATAATAGTTTCTACTTCTAGTGAATTGTTTATGTTTATGCTATCACTAGGACTGACTGGATGAGGAACATTGTCATCGCGGAACAAACACCACTTGCTCTCAAAGATCACCATTTAACTACAATACGACAACGTCTATGGATTATGGGTTAATTAAATCACTACACATGAAAAAACATAGGACCGCCGAAAGTACAAAACGACAGGACAAGCACGAGAAAGAACAAGACACCAAAGTTACTGCTGCTTCACAAATTTCATCAAGTTCTAGAGAGTTCGAGGGCAAACAAGACAAAGCAGCATTTTCCATTTTGGCAATGCTATCTAAAAACATAAAATAAATCATGAGAAAAATGTCCCCAGTAAGGAAAAAACGCACCAAAAAGGCCTCCATCGGGAGAGATAAAGATGATGACAATATGCGCCAATAATTGAAGCCAGCCACCGTTCACACAAAAACTTACAACCACCTATTGTTCTGCACGTTATATCCACGCGCCTCCTACTATAAATTCCTTCTCTTTCCTCTGCTCATCTCCCCCCCGACTTTGGCTGGAAACGAGCTCTCATACAATGGTCATGGAGGAATCAGACCCGCCCTCCACGTCACCTATCCGTCGGAGTAACTCCATCGCCACATCCGTAGTGATACCGATGAAGCTCACTCTGCCTTCCAAACCGCTCCGTACTTCAAGCCTCCATCTTCCGTACACTAACGGCGTCGCATCTTCCCCTCCTACCGGGTTAGACCTCGAGCTGGTATCCGTCAAATCATCCTTAACATACACCTCCCTCAAGGACGTCCTCGTTTTCTCCGCCGTCAACTCTCCCACCGCAGTCAGTGGCTCCGCCTGCGAGATATCAATTCGCAACCGCCTGGTGAAGCAAGCGGCGTGGGCTTACTTGCAGCCCATGTCATCGTCTCCGAGCTCGTCCGGAACTCACTTTCTCCACCGAGTTTGGCTCCAATTCTCTGCTCGCAATCCTTTCAGTGCTTGTTATGGGTTCATTAGCCGACATTTCTTACCAAGGATCGCCGGAGCTATCAATCGGGTCCTCTCGGTCTTCTGGGCCCACTTGAACAGATAGCACATTTTGTCATTTTGCTCATTTGTACCTATTGCGTGCTTCATAAAGCAATCATGTGCAAAGTAGAGAAAATGAAATGTCAATAAATTAATGGAATTCAATTAGGAAAAAATATTACAGACTCTGTTTAAAGTTTCTTTTTTTTTTTGTACAATGATAATGTGAATTTTGAGGGACTTGGCTTTTCAGTCGTGGATTGGTTTAGAGCGGCGGAGTCTCATCGGAAACTGGTGGCGTTTTTCGTTGACATCAGTTTCTGGGATGTTTTCTGGGTCAAACGTTTGTGTAACTTCTGTTTGGTTGTCGAGTTGGACTTGGACTCGGTTGAATTTCGGCGACTCCGACGACAAGGACCGGTTGATGGTCGGTCCTGGCCACATTGGAGGTCGTGGTGGCCGTTTTCCTTGCTTTCCCGCCGAGCTCGTGTCCGGTGATGCGCGGTCGTTTCGTTTCTGCAAACATTGCTCAAAATTGAAAACTTTTTAGTTCTAATTGGATCAAGGTTAGTGGTGTTTTCTGACTGTACATAGGATAAACCATGTTAGTTTTGTATGTAATACATGTAATGTAATGCATATACATATGCTTCTGCTTCTGCTTCTGCGTGCATGTTTCAAAATGGAAGTTACTGTTGGGATTAGGCGTATCGTATTAGCTTACTAGCAGAAGATTCAACTCTTGTGTTTAGCCAAAAACAGTTGCAGAGGTGGGTTTTTCTGGATTTGGAAGAGAGAAAAATGTGGATTTGTAGATTAGACAGAAATTAACTTGACAATTATCCCATCAAATGATCATTGTCACTATTAGGCTGAGTTTGTCTTGTTTATGTATCACTAATAATAGGAAGAGATCCTGAACATACCTCAGAGCCACTGGTCTTGAACTTGCTAGACTGAGCTGCCAAGTACTCAAGAATCTGAAAGAAAGTGGTCTGCCCCAGTTGGGTGCAGTTTTCCCAGTAATAAAGAGCAAAGTCCCAGGCTCTAGCTCTGTACTCCAGAAACTTTCTGTCTATGTCTGTTTCATGCTTGGCCACCAAAGGCCTTAACAAGGCTTCATAGATATATGAAGTTCCCTGCATCAACCACAAAAGTTTAAAACATCTAAATCAACCGCCTGCTTTGTACCTTAAAAACAACTTAGGCTGCTTTGTACCTTAGTTTTTGGACACCACAAGTAGATAATAAATGCCAGCTTCGTCTCACCATACATTGGCAGCCTGCGCCGATATAAAACAACATTATGCAAGAAAATCGACGGGGTATGTCGCATACTTTCAAAACATATTACTTCTGGGACTCACCATGACATGAATACGTCTCCAACGCTCTCACAAACGGTAAGAAGTCCAATGATGATCCTAAAAATCAAAACCAAAAAAAGGAGGGACCGGTGAAGGTGACTATTTTGGCATTGAATACAACACTGACTGATCAAATGAATTTCACGATGATCACAGGCCTGAGTTTGCAATCCTAACTAAACGTGATATTTGGTCAATTCTATTGCAAAAGGTTAGAAGAATAATGTTAGTTTTCCCTTTACAATAAATGTTCAATTAGGCGTATGTATTTGTTTTTTCTAAAGAGAAACAAAACAATTGGCACAGCTAATGGTCTATTCGCAACTAAAGCGTTAAAGAGTGGTTGAACAGAACCAGTTTTGTGAATATACTCTGCCCAAGGCCAAATCAAAAAAGAGAAGCTTACCAATATTGGCACCAGAATCTGAGTTCCGCAATGTCAACCTTGTTCTTCTCCACAGATTTGAAACATTCAAACGCTGGATATGCGTACCCCAAAATCAACCTGCAAATTTATACGAACAGCGTAACAAAAATCTTCTGCATAACCAAAAGGGAAATAAGAAAAAGATCAGAAACGAAAACAGGGAGATAAAAAGACATACACAAGGCTTCTGGTAATGAGATCTCCTAACATCCTTGACTGTGTCTAAAAGGACACGGACCTGTTGTAATAACAGAAGTATTGGAGCCGACGACGATAATAATCGACCCTTTTAACGAAAAACTTGGGTGTGAAGATTAGTACGAAACAGGAGCAACAGAATGAATCAAGAAACAGAGAGAATAAGAACTGGGAGAACGAGGCTCTTCAGAAAACAAAAGGGGTTTAATTAAAATCTCAACGACGAGTCTGCGGAGGAGATAATAAACAATATCCGCAGAAACTTGAGAGCGAAGAGAAGGGTTTTGAATTCAGCAATGGTGTTTACATATATAAGATTATCGAGAGACGTTTCTTGGCATGGACGCCTCCTCTCCTTAGTATTTTATACACGCAAGTGTGTGTGCTTTGAGCTTTGACAGTTAAAGATTCAAGGGTAATTTTGTCATACTTTGTCGCGCAAATGTTGGAGGTGGTTAGTTTTCCCTATTTCCTGTTTGTTAATTTGATTACCTCTTATTTAGCACTAGCAGCCTTTGGGGTCAATAGAAGCATAACTCTATCCAACTTTTTAACCATCTCACTCACTTTATAGTTATAAAAGAATACACAAGTTCCGAAACATGGATTAATGTTCTTATCGTTGTCCAAACTAATCTAAAATAAATTACACTATAAAAATCTACAATTTTACACCCACATCTTCTTTTTTTTTTGTCTTAGACCAGGGTATTTACCGGCGGACCCAGTAATTAAATATAGATAAAAATTTTTAAAACACAATATATAAGATCACAGGATTGAGTCACAGAGATAGCCTCTTTATAAAATACAAAGAAAAAAATGCATACAATTGATATCCATCGTCTAACTCCGGCAAAATTGAAAGTCTTGTACACTGAAGTTGTTGCTGTAATATGTAATTGTTGGTACTAATACAATACGGTATCTTTTAAAATTCTGAAATAATATCTCAAATCAATATAATTATGTATTATAAAAATTATCTTTTAGTAGACGTTTTTAAGAATCTTAATATTAATGATAATTTGAATAATTAAATTAAATTATATCAGTATCTATTATTAAATAATTAAATATTTGTCATTTATTCAATAAAAAATTACTTCATATATTATAAAATAAGGAATAAATAAAAATAATTAAATGATTTTTATCATATTTAAAGCAAAAATGTAGATGGAATTTTAATAATTACGTACACTCGTATTTTACTTTATTTATTTGTTATACCTAGATTAAATCAACATGTCTATGCTATATATATTTTTAAAGCAGATCCATGCTACAAATAGATAGAAAATTCTTAAAAATGCCTGCCTCGAGTATATAAATAATCCTGTGAAATTGTTCTATTAGGCTTAAAATGGTACCTTTCTGAGGTACATTGCATAAATATTGATGATAATAAAAAATCTTAAACTCTTCAATAAATATGAAATTTAAAGCAGTCAATTTACTGACAAAACGTGTACAACGGGGTGGAGGAAGGGAGGGGACACAAAATCACATCATAGTAACGTGTACACTTTACGCGGGACTTACGTAAATAAATGACTGAGATTTATTGGACACAATAAGATACCATAATATTGGACAGAAGATCTGGACTCCATCGGAGGAGAGGGGAGGGGATACAAAATCACATCATGGTATACGTCAATTTATATAAATTTCACTTCCAATTCGTTAATATTCAATCGATCATCCTCTGAATTAAATAGTGTCCTCATCTTAGACTAAGTACCCTTACGACGTAACAGGTTTCTCATAATCAACATTTGCTATTCAACACATGACCTCAATGCATGCATATAACCCCGTCACAGCTTAATTACAAGTTGAATAGAGAAATTTACATTATGATACTGAAATAAGCTTATGTCGGGACCATCTCGCACTCTCTGTCTTTTAACGATGCTCACGTAACAAGGCGGAAACTTACTAATAATAGCTTCATCTGTAGTACTTTGACCACTTAATAACTTGTTAGACAAAGCATATATATGTAGACAAAACTATTTTCACATTGGAAGAAAACCTTAGATTTCGTCTCTCTCTCAACCACGCGTTTTCTCTCATAAGATATTCCCTTCGTTCTGGAATGTCTTAACTTCCCTGCATTGACTGACCATATATATATAAGTCATCTAATGGGCAGGAAGATACTGCGCATTACCAATTGTTGGAAGATTTATGGCAGTACATAGTAGAAGACCGTTTCCTAACTAAAACATATGACCGGAAAACATTTGACTTGTAGTCACCTTAACCGCATTTCCCTTTTCCGTGGGACCTTATGACCCGACGGCAATCGATTCTCAAACTTGAAATGGTCAGCATTGCCATGCATTAACTAGGTTTGGCCAAGTTAGTGCCAATAATTGGTAGCATTCATACGTAACGAAGCCATAAATTAATGTTATCATGTTGGATGTGTAATCCATCACTTCACGCCAATTGCAAAGTGGGTTTCGCATAACAACATGCAGGCATAGAAGGCCGATGACCCGTTCAACCAATAATATCAAAAACATCGAACGTTTTTATGCTAGACCTCCTTCTGAGAATGGGATGATCCATCGTTGACTTGTGCCTTTTTGCTTCAGAAACAAAACCAAACCTACATATCTGCACTACTGTAGGTCAAATGCTGGTATTTATGAGTATTGTCAATAGAAACTTAAGACAATTTTAGGGTAATAATTTGGGAAAATTAACTCCATTTTCCCCCTATCATGTACGTACCCATTCAGTTAAACTATTCAAGTAGTAGTTAGTTAATGACGTCTCTCAATGTTAAATATTAAAAGAGTGCTTGATTAGAGCTAAAGTACACGTCTCTGGCTTACCTAATGAATCTACTTAATAATATATAGGAGATTATCAGCTGCTCACTCAGACCAAAAGATTGACGATGGCGTCATCTGTAAATCAAGGGAAAGTTCGTGTATCTTTCTCCGCGGGGCTCGAAACCTGTTTGACAAATATTTTAAGGAAGTTTCCGTGAAATTACCAAGTAAGAAACAGGAGATGTACAGTATTAGTATTAATTTTTATTTTATTATGGCACCATTTTAGTATTGACCGATATTAGATACTATTTCAGTGCTATTTTAGATCATTTTTAAAGTTATAAAATAATTTCTCGATTTTATAAAATTATAAAATAGTCTCTTCCTAGGTTATATAATTTTTAATTTTATTTTGACTATTGTCTATTTTTACATTTTTTGTATAGATAATATCATTCATATCTAATATCTAACAATAATCACACTTAATATAACAAAAATATCGTTTGGTTTTCTTATAATTATAAAATTAAGAATAATACAAAGTATTTAAAATGTTGCAATTGATTATAAGAGAACAATATATAATAATTAGAACGATATAGGTCTATAACAACAAAAATTTGTATTAAAGAATGCAATAAACTGAAAGTTAAACCTGAAGCAAAAAAAATTACAATTACAGGTTTTATATTTATATTACATACGGGGAATTTAATGTATATATCTTAAATACAAGTGAAATTGAAAGTAAATAGAAAAAGAAAAAAAACTTAAACTTCATGTTATGATATATTTGCTTAAATACTATCGACATTAATTTTTATTTATTACAAAGTCCTCATCATTAAGGGAAGCCTTATCATCACTTTCATTCAAACTTAATACACTAAATATTATGTTAATATTTTCTCATCTAAGATCATTTTCTAAGTTATTCTCGTCTAAAAAATTAGTTTCTCAAAACATAATCCACTAAGAGATTGATATAATCAAGATTATTTATTATATTAAGAGTCCTAGTAATAAATAAATTTAATTATTATCGACATTAATTTTTATTTATTACAAAGTCCTCATCATTAAGGAAAGTCTTATCATCACGTTCATCCAAGTTTAATGCACTAAATAATATGTTAATACTTTCTCATCCAAGATCATTTTACAAGTTATTCTCATCTAAAAAATTAGTTTATCAAAACATAATCCACTAAGAGATTGATATAATCAAGATTATTTATTATATTAAGAATCCTAGTAATAAATAAATTTAATTATTAAAAAATTATGAGAAATTATATTCAACCTAATAATAAAAATAACATACCTTTCTCAAATCTTCAAGTTGCATTGAATAAATATTAGATTATTCAATCTTTTGTGTTTTAATTTATTTTTTGAATGAATGGTCAAATGTATTAATTGCACTCCCACGTTGGAACCTTTAGTGGACTTGTTTATTTGCTTACAACATAAGTAACAATTGAAATCAAGGTTGGTTAGTATACTATTATTAACAAGTCTTCTCATCCTCTCAGTAGAGATATAAACTAATCACAATTGAGAAGATTCTTCACTAACTTTCCCTTACTTAATGCTAACTTATCATACATATTGCATTTTTAAGTGTGATCAAGATAGACTTTACAAAAACCATCATAGTAATAATCGCACCTAACTTTTTCATTATTGAATTCCAATGAATTTAAAAATCCAACATATCTAATTTAGAAACTCAAATCAAGTTTTTAGAGAATGTTGGAAAATAGAAAATATTTTCTAATTACTATACAAATCCATATTTTAAAACTAATGGTTATAATCTCATAGTTTAAGCATATGAACACATCATGTTGTCTAAATAGAACTTTGTTCACTTGCCTTTTAACTTCCTTCCAATTAGGGACTCTTGCTTGGTATTAACAATGTAAATTATAGTATCAAAATCAATCCACCATCTATTGCTAGGAACATCAATGAAATAAGATTCATGGCACACTTGAAATATATGAATACCTTCTTTGTTAGCCAAGCTTTATGTTTATATCATTCGCTTTTTATGTTGCACTTTTTCGTGAAGAAGAAACATCACCAAATAATATCAAAATATTAAAACCATTAAGAAGCAAAATAGAGGGAATAAATCAAGCACATATATCAAAGTTATGAAGAATAAAACTTAATTTTGTAATAAATTCAAGCCTTTCTATAGGCAAAAATCACAATCATGCTTTAAATCTATACAAATTAAACTTGATTAAGATGAAAAAAAAAACAAATCCAATAGCAGTGGCCCTAATAATCTAATTTACCATCTTCCTGCGTTTAAACTGATTAAAATAAATTATCCCTTATTGATAAAATATTGATTTAATTAATTTAATTACAATTATTATAAGATGTTCTTAGAAAATTCATTAATATTTATATATTTATTATAATACTAAAGATGTTAGGATAACTCTAAAGTAAAATAATATTCACTAACTTTATTAATGATAATTGCCTAATTTTTTAATTTCTTTTGATTATTTAGTTAATTAGTTTAAATTGGTTAAGGTCGATTCAAGTCGATTCATATTCAATTCTTCAGTTATTGAACACATTAAATCTTGTTTTATTTTCGGCCCAGCTTGTACCAAAATGTCATCCTAATTAACAATATAAATTTTTTATGTTGAATAACTAACTTTAGTTTCAAAATAAAATTGAAAATTTCTTTAATGTTCTTTTGTACTATATGAGTTCAATTTTATTAGTTTGCAATTTTATTGACTTCAAGGACTTAATTGAAGTTAAACAAAATATTGACTATTCTGTAAATTTTAAAACTTAAAATCTGGCCCTTATGACATTACCAAAAACTTGCTCCTTAAATAGGGCGCTTATTGCCTGCACAAGAAGCTTCTTCCATGTAGCGTGCATTGCAAGCTCCAGAAGCTTCTTCTATAATGCACGCGTCGTCTTGCACTGTTGCACATGCCTTGTTCTTAAAAGGGTCGATGATCTTCTTCTTGTTCTTTAATCACTACTGTTGAATTACTAGCCTTCGTTTGACGTTTTTCGATAAGCACTACCGCCTATGGATGGATGGAGAAAGCTTTGGTGCGTGAAAGGGGCTTCAGTGACAACTTTTTAACGATCTCCTCCGTAGATCGCAAACAGTTTTAGGAATCCATGGTTGATTTACCTTTCGAGGGGCCACTTAAATTGGATCCTTTTACGCAAAGAAAGAATGGTAGATTTTTGCCGTCCATGGATCGTTCATTTATTCAAGAAAATCAAAGCTGGGGGAAGTTGGATCGTGCAAGTCTCAACCCCCATTATGGTGCCTGTAGAAATGGTTCTGGAATAACCGACACATGTCAAATTGAAACTTTTTATGCAAGCAAATAAACATAAACTAATGACTTTAGAAGATATCGCAGGAAAAACAAATGCAACAAGCTAGCGGCATGGGAAGCTTCCTATGCTTTAAGATAACATTCTTTTTAGAATTTGAAGCGTAGACTAAATTTTTTTTTCACTTTTCTTCTTCGTGTTGAAATGTGTGCTAATTAATTATAAAGGTTAATATTAAGAAGCCACTATCTTGTATTCCTATCATAATCTACCATTAAATATATGATTTAATTTAAATTATTCATTTATTATTATTATTATCAAATAATAACTTCTTATTCACGTGGCACCTTAAAGGATACATTTTTATGCTTATAGTACAAACCTATAAGGTTATAACTGTTGGACAATTTTGTCCTTTCTCGTAGGATTAGACAAGTATTAATTGCATTTTTCGGATTTTTAATAAATTACGTAATTTGATCTAGATAAATATAATAAAATAGTCCAATAAATGATTTAAATCAATGAGTCAAAGTTTGGGTAAAAAATGGATCCTAATTAGTGTGGACCAGACCCATATCGGCTTTGTAATGGGAAAGTCCGATGTGAAAGTTATAAATAAAGGTTAATGTCTTCTGCAGTTGGTCATATCACACTACAAGAAAAACGGTCTTTCCCGACCGTAAATACCGACCGAAGACCGATGTGTTCGGTCGGTATTATTATTCACCGACCGAAAGGTGCGACCGAAAAGTTGGTCGGCGATTGCACAGTCGCTAAATATTACCGACCATCAGTACTTCGGTCGGTACAATATTCCGACCGAAGCGTCGGTAAAGAGCAAATGTTTTAGCGACCGACGGTCGCCGTATTGTAATTGCAGTTAATGACCAAACCGTCGGTAAGTAAATGCTCGTTTACCGACCGAGTTGTCGGAAATCAAGAAAGCTTTGTCCCGACCGACGGTCGGTAAATTGAAAATCAATTGCCGACCGTCGGTCGCAAAATAGAAGTCAATTTGCCGACCGACGGTCGGTAATAGGGTTTTTGCATTATCTTAATATTGCCAATTTGGCCAAATTAACGAAATAGATCCTGTTTAATCGCTGAAATGTCGTACAAATCGCAACGAATAATAGTTGTTTAAGAGTTTGTTTAAGAGTTTTGAATCATCGGAAAATGTTTGCAGAAAAAGTCAAATGACCGTTATTACAGAAAGCATTCGTTACTGTAAAGTGTGAAATTATGTTGTAGTTAATTGAAAACCATATTCCAAACTACAACAATGCTATTGTCCTGGTGGGCGTTGCTGTTGTGAGTTTGCATCCCTCGTTTGTCTCATTA
>JANKOE010000004.1:48956695-48971399 GCA_026284465.1 Erythroxylum citrifolium
GTGAACGAATTAAAAACACAGGGGCTAAGATGAATAATCAAGTATATCACAGGGGCTGTTTTATGTGATTTGCCAAAAAAATAGGAGAAAAATAGAAACTTCCTTTTCTCTGTTTGTTTTCTTAATTTATTAAATGAAAGAAGTGAAACTTATATTGAATAAAAGGATTTTTTGAAACCTTTATACCCTTGATTATGAAACTTCAGCATACACACAGATAAGGATATTATGGTAATTTACATATATTAAGGTTTTTTTATCTTCGATTTCTCCTCCTTTCTCACCAATTTGAGGGAAAATATATTTAACCTCAAATTTTCTCAATTTTCTCTCCATTCTCTCACTTTTCCTTTACTTATTTTTGCCCAAATGGTAAAAACTAAGAGAAGTTCAATTTTCTTCCTTTCTTTTCTCTTACTTTTCTTCGATCCAAACTAAGGCTTACTGAAAAACTATCTTATAATTCTTACAAACAAGAAATAATTTATATCCCATACATGACGTTTTCAATTAGGGTCTAACGCTTCTAATTGTTTAACTTGGATCCTTCATTATTATAAGTTGATAATTAGATTTTGAGTAGAGGCCGATAAGCAAATGCAGAAGAAGGATCCAAGAATGTTCGATTGGTCGTTACACCAACCCCTGCTTTTGGTGCAGACAAGCATCCGTCAATTGAGCTTTTGTATCTCAAGAACTCAAGAAGTCCATGCCTGAAAAGGCTAAAGAACTCGTAACAGGTTAATTAGTTGTAAGCTTAATCTGATTTGTCTCCTAGCGTATAGGATCAAAATCATTTTTGTCTGTCAGTGTCCAAAAAAGGTCAAATATTCATGTCCATAATTGCAAGATAGCATTTGGTGCAGTAAATATATGAAAAACATCCATTCTGATTCTTATGGACACGTTAAGGCTGGGATGCTGACTTCCACTTCATGAATTCTCTCAGTTTCAGTTTAATCCTGGCAGGGGCAACAAGAGCCATATATTTTGGGCTCTTCCAACAATTACGAACAGCTCCAAGTCCAAATTCTAAAATCCAAAAGAGGTCTGGCTCTGGCTGGACCCAACTAAACACTTCAAAGCAGTTAGTTTTCAGTGGCCTAGACCTGTAATATGTTATCGAAAGGGTATCTGGTGTAAGATCCCGTCGGTATCCGAAGTCAGCGTTTATTCCATCAGGAAAGTTAGCTGCATACCTACACGCTAAAGCAAACTACAAATTAACCATACAAGTACAAGAAAGCAACATCATACAAAGTGTGCATCTGGGCATTGTATATTTTTCTCAATAGTAGGATTCGAAAAGATCGTGGAAGGAGACATGACCCGCGATAAGTTGAATTCTAAAACCAGGAGGCTTGTACGTTTTCGATTGTGCAATGTTTCCAGGTCCGCTTTTGTTTGTTTGTTTGGTACAGGATACTCTTATTTTACCGATAAAAGTTTTGTTTACGCTGGTGTGATTGGTTTTGTACGATCAGTTACACAACTGAACTGCTAGAGATTGCGTCTCAAGACCCTGCATTGCATGTTCTGTTTATTCCAGGGAATCCAGGTCTTGCCTTTGTCATGATCCTCTTCTATTTCTGCTTAGTAGAGTGTTACATAGGAGGACTAATTCAATTTTTGGTTTGTTGTGGTGTTATAGGCGTCGTTTCATTTTATAAGGATTTTTTGGAGTCATTGTACGAATTTCTCGGAGGAACTGCGTCTGTCACAGGCAATTCTCTTATTGTTTTTTTCCTCAGTGAGTCGGTCTCTTTCTACATTGACTCTTCAGTTTCTAGTCTAATTTACCCATTCTTCTGTTCATGAGCAGCAATTGGACATATATCTCACACCAAAAAGGTACTTGTTTTTTACTGCTGATCTTTTTGGTGTTTATATTTTTTGATTGTACGTATCATTACTGTTTAGTTTTAATTGTTTAAGTTAATGAAAATTTCCTTGAACGAGATTAACACCCATCATGACAGACAAGGAGATTTCAATTTTAAGCTACCTAGTTCCATCCCTGAAAAAGAAATCATTTTACTTGCCTTAGACTTTTGAACTAATTGTTTGTTGCACATTATGCTTGAAATGATTTGCTATGAAAGTAGGTTCCAAAGAAATTGTGTTTATGGGTTCTCTAGGGGATGGATAGATGTCACCCACTATAACTTGTTTCTGCATTAGATATTTTCCAATGCCCATGTCGAAAAACATATATCTTACTGAAAGTTTCTTCCTGCTAGAATTGGGAGGGTGGAAAGTTATTTTCATTGCAACAACAAATTGATCATAAGGTATCTCCTCACTTCTTATTATGGCCGCTACACATACCACAATTTGATTGCCTTTAAAACATGTTAATTTGAGCTCTTCGGTGATTGTCTTCAAAAAGCCTTATGCCAATTCTAAAGTTTATTTTCCAAGGTACACATTTCATACATGCACAAGCAAATACATGTTTCCTGGAAGCTTTTCATTGTGCAATAATATTTATACAATTTTAGTTATAATCTCCACTTACTATTGCACTTCCATAGGTGGATTTCATTCAACAAGAATTGCAGAAAAAGGAAATTCCTATCGTGCTGGTGAGGCTATATTCTTTTCGCACTTCTGTTTTTCAATCATTTGATGTTATGTATTGATGGCATAGATTTAGATGATATACAATATCTTCCACACAAGTTCCATGAGAGACTTATTTTTATGAGAGAAATCTTCTTTTGTCTTGACATCATGATCTTACTTATATTGTGCAGCATGCAAGTGCGAGATAGTTAAGAAAAGTATTACGCTCTATTGTCCGTGTAAATGAAGGAAAAAATGTATTGATTCCTTTTAATACTTTGTATAGAGTAGGGTTACATATATTATATACAAGTAGATCAGAAACTAATTAGGGAATGTAATCTCTATAATCAAGCTCGTAATAAGGTCTTGAGATGTCCTAAATATCTTATAGTTACATATTCTACAATTTGTAACACCCACTCAAGTTGGAGCATAAATATTAATCATGCCCAACTTGTTACAAATATAGTTGACCCGAGCACTGTTTAGAACTTTTGTGAAAGTATCTCCAAGTTGTTCTCCAATTTTGACATATTATGTAGAGATTGAGATTTGCTGCACTTTTTCATTGGCAAAGTGACATTCAATTTCAATATGTTTAGTTCGTTCATAAAACACAAGATTAGAAGCAATATGTAGAGCAACTTGATTATCACACTACAACTTTGCTAGTGTTTAGACTTTAAGACCAATTTTACATAATAGTTGTATATCCACATTATCTCACACGTTGACTACGCCATAGCTCTGTATTCAAATTCTGCACTAGATCTGGATACAACATTTTACTTCTTACTTTTCCATGATACCAAATTTCCTCCAACAAAGACATAGTATTCAATAGTAGATTTCCAGTCAATTTTAGAACCTATCCAATCAGTATCTAAAAAATATTTAATGTGAGCATGTCCATGATTTTTCATATAGTATCCATCATCTAGGAATTCCCTTTAGGTAACATAATATCTGTTTTAGGATAGTCCAATGATAAATGGTTGGAGAAGACATGAATTGACTTATAGCACCAACATAATATGCAATATCAGGCTGGATTACTATAAGATAGTTTAATTTTCTGACCAATCTTCTATATGTCTTAGGGTCTTCAAGCAAGTCTCCATCTTTTGTAAGTTATAAATTAGGAAGCATTGGAATACTGTATGACTTGGCTCCCAACTTTCGGGTCTCTATTAATAGATTAATACATATTTTCTTTGAGATAAGAAGATGCCTTTCTTGTTTCTTGTCACTTATACTCCCAAAAATTACTTTAAAACTCTTAAATCTTTTGTGTGAAACTCACTGTGAATACAGGACTTTAAAGATAAAATGCCTATAGAATCACTTCCATTAATGGCAATATTATCCACATACACAATAAGTAGAATAATGCCTGATGCAGATTGTTTATAGAAGACTGAGTGATTCAATTTGCTCTTATTCATTCCAAGCATTTCTATTGCCTTACTAAAATTTTTAAACCAAGTACGAGGACTTTATTTTAAACCATAAAGAGACTTTCGAAAATGACAAACTTTTCCATATTTCTCTTGAGGAACAAATTCAAGTAGTTGCTCTATATACACTTTCCTCTGGATGTCACCATGTAAGAAGGTTCTATATACGCAGGAAGGAGAATAAATGAAGGCATATGGTTGATAAAAAAATAGGCAATGTAGACTACATCAACTCAAAATGGTTTTGAGAATGTGCATTTGAAATAAGAGTGCTTTGATAGTTTTAAGGAGATGACAAACTATCCTTTTAGTTACACTATTTTGAGATGACGTGTCAATGCATTAGGATTGATGAAGAATAGTGGAATACCATTCTAGATCATATAGGTTTGGAACGATATTGACAAATATTCTTTAACATTATCACTTCTCAAAGTATAGACAGATACGTTAAACTATATTTTTATTTCATTGCAAAGAGTAGAAAATAATTCAGATTGACTTTTTATTAAATAAATCTACGTCATACAAAAGAAATTTTCAACAAAACTGACAAAGTATTGAAACTCAATTTTGGAGACAAAAGGACCTGGACTCCTAACATTAGAATATACTAATCCAAAAGGAAAATTATCTCATTTAATAACTTGAAGTAAAGAAAGATGATGATGTTTGTTTGGCAAAGTGAGAGGACTCACAATCTAAGCAAGATATATTATGAAACTAAGGTTATAACTTCTTTAATAAAGGTAAAAAGGGATATCTTAACCGACAATAATTTTCAAAGAGAATTAAGACATTGGAACAAGCAACAGGTTTGGACACCTAGGTATCGAGAATGTAAAAAATTCCTAATTCAAGTCCTTTACTGATAATTTTGTTCTTCATAAGATTTTGAAAAGATAGGAATAAGGAGGAATAAGATACAATAATTTAACGCACGAGTGAATTTACTCGTATAATAAATTAAAGAAAAATCTTGGTAAGTTTAAGACCAAGGATAGTAATGGGGTGGGGTTAATAGTAGTGGAGTGGGATTAATAGTACTCGGTCATAAGAAGTAGATCCATGAGCTAAACTAACATGAGAAGTGGATGACTGCTTTTAAAAAGTAGAAAAAAGGTTGGAGTTACTTGTCATATGGTTTGAGGCACCAAAATGAATGACCTATTGTAAGGAAGAGAAAATAAGTCATGTAGGTGTGTTACCTGAGTCAACAATTGCAATAATTGGTTGTGATGAATTTTTTAATGCTTCTTAGTACTGAGTGAATTTTGCAAATTCATTTGTAGAAATTGTAATTGTCTTTTTAGCAGATAAATAAGGAGTAGTTGTAGTAGCTAAATGAGATTTTTAATGCCTATTTTTTAGCTTTCAACATGTGTGTTTGGTATGACTTGACTCATGACAATATTGACATATAATTCCTCCTGTATTTTGATTCTTAATGCCCTAATTTTTTGTTCCTCCTCTATTATTATTCCAATGAGAGGACTTTCCCGTGTCAAATCCATTATGCCGACTCATAAGAGCATTAGATGTCTGAATATTGGAAGCAACAAATGCACTGTTGCATGTATAGAGTACTGTTAGGGTCCCGAGTCTGGGATCGAGTCACCGGACGATTAACCGGAGATTCTTCTCCCAACAAAAGGGTTTTTACTCTTGTTCTTCCTCCTGGATGTATTTATAATTGGTAATCCAACACAGCTCGTCGAAGGGAGCTGCAACCTTGAAACTTGTTAAGAGAGAGAGCTTCAGATCTCGTGGTTTCTAATAAATTCTGCTTATTTTTTTATTGCTGAATAACTCCTTGTTATAGGGAAATCTCCTTACAATCAAGAAGAATAATAGAACTAGAATTCCTAACTAAACAATGATTCAGATTCCTTAATAGACTCCCTTTCCTAAATAAACTCCTACTGCCAACTAGAATTCCTAACTAAGCAAGGATTCAGAATCCTTAATAGACTCCCTTTCCTAATGAAACTCCTACTGTCAAAAATAAGGAAGTAACAGAACATAACTGGAAATAACAAAATTAGACCACCTAGGATTCCTTATTTCACACACGGCGTCAGTATCTTAGGCAGTAGACTTTTTGCGTCGTTCATATGTTTGATCCACGAATGCATCCGTAACAAGTATTCGAGTAAAGGTCTTGTGTAGGAAGGTATCTCGATCTTAAACTGAGAGTTAAGACTAATCAAAAAGCTCATTATTGCCATTTGCTCCCATTGAGCTTGTTGGACTTTAATATTAGGAATAAATGGTAAAAAAATATTTAATTCTTCATAAGTCTTTTTGAAATTCATAAAATATGCTTGAAGAGATTGTTCTTATTGTTCTATTTGATAAAACTCACACATATTTCATAAATATGAGAAATATTTTTTTCAGAGTACAGAAATTCTAAATAATCTATCAATTCTTTGACATACTCTCCATGATTAATTAGATTAGCAACCTCATTGTTAGTAGAATTCCTAATTTGCAAAAATAATTAGGCATCGTCTTGTAGCCATTCCTTGTGGGGATTGTCTAATGGACGATCATCGGTAAGGTATAGATCCTTAGAAATGCTCCTTAAATAAGTTTAAACTGTCTTATACCAATAAATATAGTTGAGACCACTTAATTTATGTTTTATAATCTTATACATCATAGGAATGATATTCGTTACAACTAAGTCTTTGTGTTTGTTAGCCATAGAGATAAAAAAGTTGAAGGAATAGAGAATAACCAAAAATAACTCAAGCGGATTAGATGTCAAACCAAGAAAAAAATCACGCCAAAATAGCCTTGTAGGGACATTTCAAGCTGACCCTCCTAATAATCAGTTAATGCAACAACTTCTAACAAAATAGATGACCCACACCTGGACAAATGGAGCGGTGAGCAACAGCCACACTAGTAGCAAGAACTAGTGAACAAAGGACAAAAGAAATGGAAGGCACAACAATTGGCCAAATATGCCGACGATAGTAGACCCACACGGGTGTTGCAAGGGAGAGGCGACACCAGAAAGACTGGCTAGAGGACGTAACTCCAGCCATGCGCCAATGAGTGGGAGAGGAAGTAAAGGTTTTAGGTGGCATGTGAGATGCACACATAAGGCTTTCTGTGACCAGTATTCAGAGAGAGGCTGATTAGCTAACAATGCTCCTTGTTGGAAAATATAATAATCAACAAGAGACAAAGCTTTGCTAGACAAAAGAAAAATCTTTATTGCTAGCTTAACTCAATAAATGAGAACACTAGGCTTAAATAAATAGGAAAATACTTAAGCTAAAAATTCCTAAAAATAAGCAACTAAGCAAACTGACGTGGAATGAATAACGACTAACCTAAATATAGCTTAACAGAAAAACTCATAATAAACACATGCTTAAATAATAAAACACTACTATCTTCTACTCCTAGAAAATAGGAAACAACTAAATTGTAGTTTAAAGCACTTTCATCAATATTCCCCCTTACATCAAACTTCATGGAGTACTTTTCTCCACAACTTGTGAAGCACTTCTCTTCAATATGTTGCACTTCTCATCATCACAATCAAATTTGTTGATGCACTTTGGAGCACATTTCTCCATATTGCATATCTCACCTATTATTATCAAAAAGAGTTTCTTCTTTTTTCACATTCGATATGTAGTACTTCTCTCATAGTTAGTTAACCTAAACATTTTCTTATTTAGCCTAAATATTTTCTTGTGATGACTTGTTTGATTTATTTATTAACCTGTCTTCTTTTTTGTTTGTGTATTTATTTACTTGTTTTATTTTTTATTTTTACTCTTTACCTTGTTCTATATTTATTATACTATTTATTATATTACTTATTTTTATATTTTTATTTGTGTATTAATTAATTATTATTATTATCTTTTGTCTATTTTTTTTATTTTTAAATTTTTAAATTTTAATATATATATATGCATTTTTTTCCTCCCTTCATGTGGGTCTATTGAAAACAGACTTTCTACCAGTTAGAGATAAGACTGCATATTATTGATCCTCTTTAAACCTCAAGTATTAGTGGGATTTTCACTAGGTTGTTATTGTTATATTTTCAAATTTACAATTTTTTGGCAAATGCCCAAATCTCTTCCACTTGTAACATTGAAGCTATCCCTTATGCCAACAATCTTTCTCTTTATGATAAAGCTTCCTACAATTGCTATATTGAGGAACATTGACCTTTCATTTTGAGGATAAAGTCTCGGCTATATAAGCTCCATCAACTTGTTCCTCAATTCCTCATCCCTTATTGATCTTCTTTGGTCCATAGCTTGAAGAACATTAAATAACTCTGTAGAAGTTATGTTTGATAGATCTTTAGAATTTTCAAGTGAGGAAATTTTTGACTCGTACTTTTCGGGAAGAATCATGAGAAACTTGTGTCCTACTTGTTGACTATGAAATTTTTCACCAAACAATTTGATTTGATTGACAATGAATCTGAGCTTGCTTCTATATTCCTTGACACTTTTAGATTTATTCATCTTTAGCATCTCAAATTCTCTTTTGAGATTCAAAATTTGTATAAACCTTGTTTGATTGTTGTCTTCAAACTCTTCCTTAAGCTTCTTCCATGCTTCTTTAGGTGATTCACAAGCCATTATGCTTGTAAAAATTCCCTCAGACACGACCGAATGTATATAAGAGAGCATTTTTGGCTTCCTTGTCACTTCTTCATCATGCCTTTTGATTTGATTTAGTGTGGGATTTTTTGAAAGTAGGTTAGGAGTGAAATCACTCTCAATAACTTCCTGAAGACTCAAGAATTTTAAATAGGATTTCATTTTTAAGACTCATTTAATTTAGCGATAATTTTCTCCATTGAAAACAAGGATACGAAGAGAAAAATTATTTGATGTCATTTCACAAAGGTTGAACACCCACAAAAATTGTACTCTATCTTCACAGGCCCATAAAACCCCTAGAGCTCTAATACCACATTTGTTGGAAAATATAATAATTGACAAGAGACAAAGTTTTGGTGGACAAAAGAAAAGACTTTGCTACTAGCTTAACTCAACAAAGCAGAACATTGAGTCTAAATAAATAGGCAAACACTCAAAACTAAAAATCCCTAAGAACAAGCAACTAAGGAAATTGACGTGAAATGAACAGCCACTAACCCAAATACAGCTTAACAGAAAAATTCAATAATAAAACCCGCTACTCCTAAAAAATAGGAAACAACTCAATAGTAGTTTGAAACACTTTAATCAACAATCTTAGTAGTGCCAACAACAAAACCAAAGGTCACTTGGGATGGGTGACCCAAAGAATTTCAAAGTTCTGCTCCTTGAGTAAAACTAAAATTGAAAAGGGTTTCTGCTCAGCAAGCAGAATGAAAGATAAAATAATTTAAATAACCCAAAATTGGCTTTGATACTATCTAAATGAAGGAGAAAAAGGTATTGATTTCTCTTAATACTTTGTTTAGAGTAAGCTTACATATATACACAAGTAGATCAAAAATTAGTCGAGGGATGTAATCTTTATACTCAAGCCTGTAATCAGGTGTTGAGATATCCTCAATATCCTGTCAGTTACATATCTTATCAGTTACATACTCAACAATCTGTAACAGTCCCCATCATTGATAATTGATTGGCTTATGGAAAAATATTACTTTCCCATTCTTTGCCTGATACTTAACTACTTGCTTGCTGTAGTTATTTTAGGTAGGCCTGTCTTACTTCACGTAATTGATTCTAGTTTCCAAACTGAAATTATTGGTCACTAACATGAAGATCTTTTTGAAGGTTGGTCATTCCATTGGTGCATACATATCCATTGAAATACTAAGAAGGTGTCAAGATAAGGTGATGGCTATTTTTTGCCTCCATCATGGTTTCTGTATGCCATTCTATCCTTGTCAAGACTTTGATTTAGATTGCTGTTCTGATATTATCTTTCGCATTTTAGGTCATCTATTATGTGGGATTATATCCATTTCTGATGTTTAACCCACTTTCAAAGAAGCAGCCTACATACAAGAAAGTTTCAGAGTAAAGCTCTTTCTTTATCTTGAGTTTTGCTACTTCTCAAAAGCTCCTACTTCATCTTGCGTTGCATACTGTTGAGACTAGGTTCTAGAAAGGTTCCAGAAGAAATATAGAAATAAGAGGGGGAATACGAAATAGGGTAATGCAGATATTATGTGAGGGACTGTGAGGGTAAGGTGGGGAATTAGAGGAAGAGGTGAGTCTGGTGAGAGTTAGTTAGAAGAATGGAATAAAAGGGTGTGAGAGGGAGAAGGTTAGGCATTCGGTTATGATATTGTGAGTGGTGATTGTAGGGAGGTTCAGCTAGCCCTCGAAGTCTAGCTAGGGAATAATAGTTACCTATATTCATCTTTATTCATCTATATTCATCTCTATTCTATATCTGTTCTTATTTTACTACTGCTGTATGTGTTGTTCTGTGGCTGTTGTGTGTTGATTTCTAGTGCAGGGCAGTATTGTTTGGGTTGAATTTGTGTTAGAGCAGGTGGTCTCTAACACATACATTTCTGCTCATTGCCCTTCGCCCACAGAATCTTCTTTCCCTTATGAATATGTCCTAGTTGATGGACATGTGGATTACCTTATCATAATGTAGAAAAGTTAAATTAAATAATATTTCTTTGTTCAGCTCATCTAAGTTAGTCTAATATTTATACTTCTGAATGTTCCCGTTTCTTTTGTCTGAAATTTGTGCTCATACAGAGAATATTCCTTTTTAACTAATGTTGCATACATTTTCAAGGAATACAGAATTTACAGCATATTTGTCTGTATTTCAGGTCTCCTGTTATATCTGCTCTACTTAGTTTCTGTATAGGATCCTTGGGATTGTTACCAAAGTGTGCTAAAAGATCACTTGTGTCGAAAACTATTGGAAAATCATGGTCTGCCCCAGCCATCGACGCTGCTTGCAGTCATTTGCTGCGGGTATAGTTTACTAATTGCGTTATGTAAGAGCTGGGTTGCAAATCTACTTGCATGTTGAGTTTAGTCCTTTTCAAATCTAATGGCAGTCAGTCCTCATCCTTACACTAAGAGTTTGCATTGCCTAAATTTCCAATATGATCTGAAATTGAATTCCTTCTCTTTCATTTGTTAACAGTACCACACATTTCGGAATATGCTCTTTTTGGCACAGTCGGAATTCAGAGAGGTACTCTTGCTTATGAGTAAAAATCTGGCAAACTTTTGAAAAGTATTACATTTGCTGCTATCTTCCAACAAATTACTTTGGTTTGGCCATATTAAGCTATAAGGGGGAACCTCACCCATCTACCCTACCCCACCTCCCGTAAATTTATACCTAGGCAGCAAAAGGATGAAACCCTTCCGTGGCCACCTCCTTTGTTTTTGTTTTGCAGAAATTCATCTACTTTGGTGCATTTGAAATATAATACTATTATGTCATTTCCTTTTTAAGAAGGCTGGTGCAATGGTGCAACCACACCTCCTCTTTTTACAAATTGTCTACAGTTGCACAAGGCAGGGTTCTTGAAAGATGATTGTACAAGAATCCATATTTCGTAGACCACATTTGTGCACCTTCTTTGTATCTGGTAGCTTGTTGCAAGTTATGTATCCCCCTGAAAAATTGTTTTGCTTGCCAAATAAGGCTGGCTTGTGCAATCTTTTAGTGTTTAGTGACCTCCATCAATGTGAATTAAGGCTGCAACAACATGCTATGCACCTGTTTCTGGTGGAAAATATTATTGGTGGAACTTCACTTTGAGCAAACTTGTAGATCGATTTTCATCTGTTTGTTTTATTTACTACTTTGTTTCTCCACTTATAGGTACATTACAGAATATATTGCCTCTTCAACTCCAGCAGGAGGTTTGAGTGGGCATCTATGCTCATCTAGAAGTGCTAACATATGTCTTCAACCTAGTGTTAACTACTACGATTCTTTTATGTTAGCTTTCAGAAGCACCGGACTGGACATTCATGAGAGAAAATAAGCGTAAAATTACATTCTTGTTCGGTGTTGATGATCACTGGGGTCCTCTGGAAATGTATGAAGAGGTAAGTAATAAATCCATGATTTTAGTTTTTAGTGATTTATCCTCTTAAGAACTTCACTCGGATATTGAGCATATTTGCAAACAAAGCTTATGCACTATAAAGTTGGTATAGAGCACATGCTGTTTTCATCACGTAATGCTATTGTTCTTTCATTCTAAACTTTAAGATGTTAAAGGTAATACCTAATATCTTCTGTCAGTGTTGTGTGAACATTTCAGTGCCCCATCAAGTTCAATATAATGATCTGTGCATTTCAATATCAGAGGATTTAGTTCAAGATAATTGGACCATGTAGGTGTGGTCTAAAACATCAGTTTTAACACTTTTCCAAGCTATAGCGAAGAACTCATCTTTTAGCAAGATCAAATCTTGGCGAACTTATTTGACATGGTCATTACTCGTTCAATATAATGCGCCTCATTTGACAGTAATTTCTACTTTTGTGATTAACTCCTGCGAGGTTAACGGTGGTGAAAAACGTGATTACCTGTTATTTCAAAAGAAAGCCATGCCGTTTCTATGTATATGGCTGACAAAACAAGTACTGGTTAGTGGTTCCGTTATCCTAGCATGGTTGGGAGGAACTGGATAAAGATGTGAAAAATGAACTATAAAGCAATTATTTTGCTCTCTCTTGCACTGTTTAAACTTCAGTTTACATTTTACGGAACTTTCTGTCCACTTGAATCACGCTGTAATACTCATTAGGTACTATCCAAGTAAATTCACTACTATGTTGTGTGCAGATCACAAAACAAGTTCCAGAAATTTGTATGTCAATTGAAAGGCAAGGACTTGCACACAGTTTTTGTTGCACCGAGGCTGGCTCAGTATGGATTGCACGCCACGTAACAAGTTTGATAAAGAACATAAGATGAAAGTTGATGTCTTTGTCTCATTTCTCACTAAATATTTGGACTGTTGTGCAGGAATTCTTTTGAATATAACAACTATTTAGTCTCGCGTTTCTGTTCGCATTTCTTTTCATTTGTATGCAAATCTGTCATCTTAACTAACCGAAACATTAACGCCCACTGGACTTGAAGTGATGTAGCTTACACAGTTTTTTAACATCCTAAAGTACAAATATTTACAAGGGTTAATTACCCTAAATTCTTTGCAGCTTGACTTTTTTTTTTAAAATTTAATCCTTAATTTCAAAAACTATCATTTACTTCCTTATACTATTGTTTTTCATCCATTTATAAAATTATTACAAATTATAAAACTTAAAATTTTTAATATTATTGTTTATAATAAAATAAAAAATTGGTAAAAAACTAGCCAAGTGTGATGGTTTAACAATACCATAAGGATTAAGTAATAGTTTTAAGAACATGGCTTGCTTTGACTTCTCTCTACCTTTACCAACTTTCTAACACTCCTTTTTGTGGGAATTTTTTTTCTTCTATTTCTCATATACTGAATATGAGTATACAACCATATATAAGATATTACTAGTAGGAATTTAAATCTCGAAAGTTATCTAACGCTATCTAATGTAATCCCTTAATTTAAGGGATTTCAAACTTATCTTATCTATTTACAGCTTATCTATATCTAAGTATAATCTATTTATAGTTTTTTAGTATCTTAACACTCTCCCTCAAGTTGATGACGATATGGCTTCTATTCCCAGCATGTATACAAGATCATGAAAACTTAAACTGCTCAACCCCTTCGTTAAAACATCAGCTACTTGATCTGATGGAACATGGGACATACACAGTAACCCTTCTTCCAATTTTTCTTTAATGAAATGTCTAGCAATCTTAATATGCTTTGTCCTATTATGTTGTATAGGATTATGACCAATATTGATGGCTGATTTATTGTCACAATAGAGTTTCATAGGGCCGTCCCATTTGAATCTCAAATCATCTAGAATAATCTTCAGCCATAGTAGTTCACACAATCTTTGAGCAATAGCCCTAAATTCTGATTCTATTGATGACCTTGCCACTACATTTTGCTTTTTGCTACTCCACGTTACCAAATTTCCTCCAAAAAACGTACAGTACCCTGTAGTTGATCTTCTATCCACTATGGAACCTGCATATTTAGCATCAATGTAAGCTTCTAAAGCAAGAGTATTGTTTTTCTTGAACAAAACTCCTTTTCCTGGACTGCCTTTCAAGTAATGTAACTGTAACACCCCACTTCTGCCTGACCCGAACCCGACATCAATGGTGATATCCGAGTCCGTGCCCCGCGAGGGACCAGTTTTTTTCCTAAGGGTGTCAAAAATGCAACCAAAGTTACTGACTTCACAAAATGTCCCAAAACAGTATACCATTTTTCAACAACCATATCTTTCCATCCCCTTTGCCAAAAATTTCAAGTTTTATGTCCAAAGAAAGATCAAAACATGTTCTACAACTTTCATGAACCACATGGAACCAAATTTCATCCCTAAATGGGTCAAAAACTCAATTAAAGGTTCTGCCCATATATGACCCCCTGAACAATCACACAATCTTTCAAAAATCATAACTCCTTACCTAAATGTCCAAAAAATGCATACTTTATATCAATAAAAAGGTCAGACAACATACTGCAACTCTCATGAAGGACTTGGAAGCCAATTCCATTTCTAACTAGGTCAATTTCTTCCATGAAGGTGGCTGCCCTGTT
>JANKOE010000004.1:48971499-48984976 GCA_026284465.1 Erythroxylum citrifolium
TTAACCATCAATACAAAACACTCAATTTATGCAACATACTTGACAATTCAAAGATGCAATGCACAAACAAATGGCTCGAGAGTTCTGTGGAACAAAACGGATAAATCGAAGTTTAAGCCGTGAACAAAACGAGTCCGATTTCTTAGGATCTCGTGGCCTCAAGCAAGCAGTCGGGAGAAGGCTATATGTCAACGTGCACGTGACTAACGAAATGTTCCTCTCTCACCCACACAGAAGTACATAATCATGCTCAAATTAATTTATCAAATGCTCATACTTTCGAGCTTTTTCTATCTTTTCATTCATACAAAATGCCATGACATGTTTCAATGGCATAACTTGATCATAATTCATAAATCTCATTCCATTTTCAACAATCACAACAATTCATTATCAATCAAATTAAAATACAATACACATGCATTTTTACACATTCACAACAATTCAAATCCAATCAATTAAGCATATACACAAATGAGCAAATTCTTTAAATCATTTAAAAGCAATATATGAAGTAATTGAAATCATTTTGTTCTCTTGATTTGGAAAAAATTTAATAGCTCATTATTCAATTATAAATATGAAACCTACCTTCGAAATCCTTGCTCAAAGGTGCCTCACCTTTTGCTCCTCTTGCCTTCCTTGATTTCCTTTAACAATAGCCAAAAATTTCATTCAATTGAAATTCCCATTTATGATCAGGTAAATGAAGAAATTTGATAATAATTTCTTCTAGAACAATGTTCCCCATTGTCTTAAGTTTCTAATGACTCCAAAATCATTCAATTTGGTTCAGTACTATAAAAGTTATGCCCCAATCACTTTTAGTTTGTTCCAATACTAACACAGCATTCTATGTTCAACTTCCCTTCAAAAATTGAGATCCTTAGAGACTTAATTAAAACTCCATTTCATCAGACAAATTGTAGCCCTATGTCTTTAATTTACGTCAAATAAAAAAACATCTCATTTGGATAACTACAAGAAAAGTTATGCCCAAAATACCGAAGTATGTTCTGTGCTGGAAAGTTGGCCGTGGCAAGCCAAAAAGTTGGTCGCGGCGAACTTTTACATAAACGTACTTCGGGAATAGTTTTTGCTACATTTTCCAACTTTTTACTTACCACATTTCACATATACCCCATCTTATACCTAAACCATCTTCTCTACTTCATTTCCAAGCTCATTTCAACCTAATATCCTTAACAAAGACATCAAAATCTATCTTTGATCATTAACCCTAAAAGAGAACACTTATCTATATCATTCACTAACAACTTCCGACACATGTTAAGCTATATTTGAGTTTTATTTAACCAAATCCATGAGATTTAATGCATAACTTACTTGTTGAAGCTTCACAATCTTCAAACTCTTGAAGAATCTCCATAAACCCTAGCTTTTCTTTTTTTCTTTTCTTTTCTTCTCTTCTTCTCTCAATTACAAGACAACAATTCTTTTTCTTCTAACTTATACTCTTAATAATTATCAAATGTCCCTTTTGCCCTCCAATATAAGTCTTATATCTTTTAACCTTAAGTGACTTGCCCATTTTGCCCTTGATACATTCTCACAACATTAACTCTTAAATTCAATTAACCTATGTCATAAAAATCCTACTAACCTTGACATAAATAATTAGGTCCAAAATTAATCCATCAAACCTTATAATTCATTTAAATCATGCTTAATTCACAAGGAAAAATTCGGGGGCCAACATTCGTCAAATTACTACTTAGGTTTTTATAGTGAAACACTCAAGTTGGATATTTGGGGACTGGACGTAGGCTTGGGTTGTTAGTCGAACTAGTATAAATCAACTGCGTCCGCCTTCTCTCTCTCTTTAACTTTTAAATTTCTGCATTATATTATGTGTGTATTCTTTTTAGCAAGAGGCTCCTTCACTTTTATAAAAGGCTCCTTCTGTTTTCAACTTGCAAGAGATTTCTTTTTTCTGTGTTAACAGGCACCTTCTGTTTTTAAATTGTTTTAATAGGATTTATCATTCAGTAAGCTCCTTTCATTTAAGCAGGGTCCTATCTCACAAAAGAATCCTATTGCCTAATAGGTTCCTGTCGTTTAAAAGGCTTTATCATTTGACAAGATCCTACTGTTTTTATTCGTTAACTAGGATCTATTTATTATAAGAATTGAAAGAACATGCGAGAGTTTTTTGTCACACACAATTCACCCTCCCTTTTGCATGTGTTTGCTTTGTCACAAATAAGTCCACTTTCCAATTTTTCTTTTATGAAGTGCCTATCAATCTCAATGTGTTTAGTTCTGTCATGTTGTATTGGGTCATGAGCAATACCAATAGCTAACTTATTATCACAATAGAACTTCATAGGTCCTTGCTACCTAACTTTTAAATCATTCATAATGATATGAATCCATAAGAGCTCATATATACTGTGAACTATAGCCTTAAACTCTGTCTCAGCATTTGATCTAGCCGCAACTGATTGCTTCTCACTTCTCTAAGTGATAAGATTGCCCAAAAACATAGTGCAGTACCTAGTAGTTGACCTTTTATCAATGCTTGAACTACCCAATTTGCATTTGTATAAGCTTCAATTGTCTTATTGTTATTTTTCTTAAACTTAATCCCTATACCTGGGATAGTTTTAAGGTATACCTCAATACCTTATACGTTGCTTGAAGATGGACATTTTTAAGGTCATACATGAATTGACTAATTACACTTACTGCAAATGCTATGTCGGGCCTGGTATGTGACAAATAAATTAGTCTTCCCATTAGTCAACCTATCAACAGGTTCATCATCTTTGTCCTTGCTTAGTCTATGATTCTGTTCTATAGTTGTATCAATCGGTTTGCATCCCATCATTCCAGTTTCTTTTAGAAGATCTAGAATATACTTGCATTGGGATAGAAAAATTCCCTCTTTCAAACGGGCTACTTCTATGCTTAAGAAATATTTCAACTTCCCAAAATCTTTGATCTCAAAATCTTGGGCAAGTTTAAGTTTAAGGTGTTTCATCTCTTCAAGATCATTCCTTGTGACTATGATGTCATCCATATAAAAAATGAGAGATGTCATTTTGTTTTATACAACAAATTTAATAAATAGAGTGCGATCTCCTTGACTTTGCTTGTACCTCATTTCCAATATAGCCTTTTTTAATCTCCTAAACCATGTCCGAGGAGATTGTTTATGGCCATACAAAGCTTTCTTTAATTTGCATACTCTATTCCCAAACTTATTTTCAAATCCAGGAGGGGTTGTCATGTACACTTATTCATTTAAATTACCACATAAAAAGTTATTCTTTACATCAAATTGTTGCACAAGCCAATCAAGATTAGCTGCTAAGGATAACATCATACGTATAATGTTCATTTTTGCCATTGGGGCAAAATTTTCATGATAGTCAACCTCATAAGTTTGGGTATACTTTGGCTACCAACCTTGCTTTATTCTTTCCAAGTATCCATCTGTTTATATTTAATTGTGAATACCTGTTTACGTCCTACTGGCTTTTTTCCTTTTAGGGAATCCACTATTTCCCATATTTGATTGTTAATTAAGGCATTCATTTCATCATCCATGGCATTTTTCCAATTCCTATCCTTAAGTGCCTCATCAAGTGTTTGTGGTGTGGAAACTGAATTTATTTTTGTAAGAAAACATTTATGGATTGGAGAACATTTGTCAAAAGAAGTGAAGTGCAAAATTAGGTATTTGGTGCATGTTCATGTGCCCTTCCTAAGAGCTATAGGAACATTCAAATTATTAAGCTCAGAGTTCTGTATTTTAGTACTTGATTCTGGGTTAGATCCTTGAGCTTGCTTCGATAAGGATTGGACAACGTTCCTTCATGAGTAGACTAAGAGGGGCTTGTTAGGGATAGGTGTAGTATTTTTTGAGGTATTTGGCTAGGTACTTTCTGACTTATTTTGGTCAGATTGGTTAGGTGGGGCAGAGACAATGGTATCTGACTCAATCTGTGTATTTGGAAAAGATAAATCAAGTACGAATTTAATCTCCTTATCTTTAATAGAATTTCCCATCTCCCCTTGAAGATAAGTATTAAGGAGGAAACGTTGATTCTTAACAAATGACACATCCTTATATATGAAGAATTTATGTGAGGGCGGATAAAAACATTTATAACCTTTTTGTGTAGGAGAATAGCCAACAAAGATGCACTTTAGGGCTTGTGGGTCAAGTTTTCACGTATTTTGAGCATGAATATGAACAAAAGTAACACACCCAAACACCCTTCGAGTTAGACTATTTATATTAAAGTTGGGGAAGAAATTATGGAGCATTTCTAACGGAATTTTGAGCTCTAGAGGTCATAAAGGCAATATGTTTATCAAGTGAACTCCAGTTAAAATAGCCTCTACCCAATAGTGTTTATAGACATTCCTTTGAAATAATAATGCTCTTATGACTTGAAGTAAATGTCTATTTTTATGCTCAATGGCTCCATTTTATTGAGGTGTATCAACACAAGATGCAAAATTAATAATGCCTTCACGTTGAAAGAAAGAAGATAAGGTTTGATTAAAGTATTCCTGAGCATTATTGCTTTTAACCCTTTTATGCTCACCCAAACTATTTTTTTATAATATGGAAGAAATTAGGAAAAATATCACTAACTTCCAATTTGTTTTTCATGAGAAAGACCCATGAGACCCGTGCAATCATCAATAAAAGTAACAAATCATTTAGCTCCTGAAAAATTAGGTATCCTTGAAGATCCCCATGTATCATAATGAATCAAAGTAAAAGTAAATTCAGATCTATTATTGCTCAAAGGAAATAAAGTATGACAATGTTTGACAAACTCACACATCACAATGGAAACTGTTAGGATCACTGTATTTAAATAAACTAGGAAACATGGTTCTCATTAAACTAAAAGGAGGATGACCTAACCAATAATGGTAAAGCCAAATAGGGTTAAGAATACCTCTGGTCATGAAAGTCAAGGTGGGGTGTCAGGTTTTGTCTCCACTCTTAGAATCTAAAAGGTAGGGTCCATCGTTTTCCTTAGCATACCCAACCATCTTCTGCGTTTCCTGATCTTAAAGTAAATGATAATTAGGATCAAAGATGGCAAAGTAATTCAGGTCTCTGGCTAATCTTTTGTTTTCCTAATCCTGAAGTACACAATAATTAGGATCAAAGATGGCAAAGTAATTCAAGTCCCTAGTAAATCTTTTAATGGACAGAAGATTGGCAGAAAGTTTGAGAACATATAGTACTCATTTCAAAAGAAGATTATCAAACAAAGGAGTGGTTCCTTGCTCTGCAATAGTAGTAAGAGAGCCCTCTGCAACTTTAACTTTTTTGTTACTCGGGCATGGGTTATAAGAAATAAAAGAATGGTGGGAAGTAGTCATATGGTTTGTAGCATATGAATCTACGACCTAAGAATCCCTATGAGACACAAATGAGGCCTTAAGAGCATGAGAATTAGAAAAATCACTTGATTGGGCTAATGAACATGATGCACCAACACCTTCCAAGGAATTCAAAATGCTCTTTAGACACTCAATCTCTTCTTTGTTAAGTCCTTTTGGTTCTGATCTATCTTGACCAGAATCTACAGAATTTGCAGGTTTAATGAAGCGAGCTTTGGCCTATCCATCCTTGTTAGCCCTTTCTTTCCGTACTTTTTGTGGCTTCCCATGTAACTTCCAATAGGCCTCTCTAGTGTGACGAGGCTTCTTACAAAGGTTGCACCAGATAGTTTCCTTATTTTTAAGGATTCTTTGGTAGTGGTTAGGGGCATCTTTATTGGTTTTCACATATATGAATGTTAAGCTTTCAGCAGACTTGGATTCCAACATCACAATGCTCTAGCTCTCTTCTACCCGGATGAGTTAGGAGGCCTCATTCAAAGACGATAAAGGGTCTTTGCCAAGTATTTGAACTCAAAGTTGGTCAAATTCAACATTAAGACATGCTAAGAATTCAAATATTCTTTCACTGTCTACAAACTTTTGTAATTTGACACTGTCATCATTGCATTGCGTTTTAAGATTCTAATAAAGATCTAACTCAAGCCAAAGACCCTTCATCATATTGTAATATTTAGTGACAGAGTGCACACCTTGCTTAGTAAATGAGATTCTAGTCTTAATCTTATAATTTAAAGAGGCATCATTTACCTTAGAATAAAACTGAGTAACAACATCCCATATTTCCTTAGTAGATGAGAGGAACGTGCAAGCACTTCTAATGTCTGGTTGCATAGAGTTCCAAAGCCATGACATGATTGAATCCTCTACATCCCAAGCCTCAAACTTGGGATTTGAAACAACAAGAGCATGCCTTAATAGGTGAGAAAGCTTTCCTTTACCCTTAAGGAAAGTCTTAACCATTTGTGACCAGTGGATGTAATTTTTACATTTGAGTTAGTAAGATGGAAACAAGGTTTGTAACTCACCAATATTGGTAGGCGTGTAAGCTTTGGGATTACCAACAGAGGAGGAAGAGGCCTCCACGTTGGGGTTTTTACTGGCAATAACTTTAGCCATCTGCTTTCCATAAGGCACTATTGGCAATAAAGGCCAAGTAAGTCTTAGGAAAAAAAGAACCAGGAGTTACAGCGTCCTGGGCTCTGAGACCATGAAGAAAGAAGTAATCTCTTTTTCTTTTTTTTTTCCACACCATGTGGCTTTGGATATATAAACAAGTCCTAGCCTAATTTTGGGTAACTAATTGCTAATTTTAAGGTCCCTAAAATACTTCCTAAAAGATTTCTGATTTACAACAATATCTCTGATTTACAATACTACTCCATATTCACAACAATTTCCTAAAATAAATATCCATGATATCCTCTTATTTCCTATTTTGTGATTAGGAAATAATTTCTCCGAAGTCACTATTCTGATTTTCATCAAGTTCCTTAAAATCCCCTTTAGTAAACCTCTTCCCTATTGACCTCCAAATTGGTTTATTTTTTGCCTTTGCTAACTTCCATTAATACGAAATTGAAATTTCAAATTCAGTAAGTCATCCCTCCTCATCCATCCTTTTCCATCTAAGAGTTTTTAGCAATTCCTTAAAATTTTGAAACTTTATTTAGATCCTTAAATAACATATTCTGTTAAGAGAGGTTACATTGTGGTCCATACATAAGGGCTTGCCTATTGAGCTAGCAAGGTAGCTCAACCCTATGTGCTCTAGTATTAGAGCATAATGTTATAGAAATGAGTCTAGATTGGAATCACCCTTGACTTGCTCTTATCAAGGCTCATTCTAGGTTTCCACTGTTGTAGAATGATAGGCTTTTTGCTAACATATCAAAGACTTTACTAAGTTACCTTTAAGGAATAAGCTTCTTTTTTATACCTAAAAAATAAAGAATTCTTCCTAATTGATCAATACAACTTCTAAACCATTATTCTTCCACTATCCTTATACCCAAACTTTCATAATATAGCAGAAGACTCTCTTATTAGAAAAGTATGTAACTAGGGAATAAGATGATCTCAATGCTCCTTCTTGAAGCAATTCTAAAAGAAGAGAGAAAATCGTATGTTCTCCTTTAGGAGGTTAAGGAACATAAGATAACTTTAAGTTTGGTGTCTAGTCCCCTATTACTTGAGACTAGGATCTCTGTTTTAGAGACGCATTAGGCTATTGGCCTTTATAGAGCTCTCTAAGGGTAGAGGAAGAGGGTGTGAGGGATGAGGTAAGTTGGCTTTAGTTATGTGATTCTTCAGGTAGTGTAAACAGAGAAGGAATGGTAGGGAAGTTCAGATTAGATGTGGTAGCCGTAAGGTTTGAAGATGAAGGGAGGGAAATAACATATCTTGAGTTAGAGGGTTGAAATAGTGAGTTCATTCTAAAAGCGGAGATCAGTTTAGGAGAATTAGTAGCAACGTTTGCAAAAGAAAGAGGTGAAGGAACACTTTGTGAACTCTCCATAACAATTGAGGAAGATGATAAGAACCATGGAGAAAGTTCTTACTCAATTTCCTTACTAGAAAAATAACAGAATTTTAAGTGGGATATAGAAAAAGAAGAAAGTTACTATACAAGAAAAAAGGTAGGCGTGTCAAAGCAAGGATTTTAGAGAGAGTTGAGAGAATTTTCTGCCACTAAAATTGGTTTTTAATGATAGTTTAGCTATAATTTTTTTAAAATAGTTCTATATTAACAACTAAAGTTTCTCTATTTATACAAAATGCTGGTTGGCAAATAATCAATAATAATTATCACGTCATTAACAAATTCATTTTAGATGTGAAGTGATTGGATCAGAGAACTATGAAGAAATCAAGAAGCCATATATATGGTCCACCACATGGTTTTATTTAAAATGTAAACAATAGGACAAGGACCAAGGTTCCATTGTGAATCAAAGCCATAAACTTATCATAAAATAATTTATTTGTACTACTATTCATTAATTTAATGTTATTGTTACATTCTCATTTCAATCAATTATTAAGACAAGCAGTTTAATAATTAGCAGTTGTATTATCAACAGATGAAAACTCATTTTAATTATAGATGGGATAAACTCCTTGGCCTTGGGTGGCTCTAACTACCCTAACCTGTTTTTTTCTGAAAGATACCTAACCTATTATGATTAAACAGTGACATTGCATTTGTTAGTTGAATCTCTTAAAAGTTTTCTCTGGTTGACCTACCCTCTTAGCAACTAGTACAAACACGTAAAGGGCATTCCACTTGGTTGTTGAGTTACATTAATGGAAGTTATGGAATGGCGTCTCTTTACAAGCATACCCTGACCACATCCAAACAAAATAATGCAAGATTAAGATAGAAAGTATGGTTAGACTTGCATTTCCCGCTGCTCTTCCCCTCTGTTCTCGTTTCAGGTAGTGCCCTGCCTTGTCCTCGTCTTGCATGCCGACACGTACCTATTCCGGTTTGCAACATCTAATACTCTATATATTTCATGTATCGGCAGAATAAAAGATGTTGTTCACTCTATTATTATTGTTTGGGTCTGTCTAGAGGTGAAACCTGCATAAGGATGAGCAGTAGAATGAGTGAAAAGAGACTGCTTTCTCAAGTCAAACGGCCTGTTAATTCTCGCTTCTGTAATGTGTCCAGGTACACTTATGCATTTATTCTTCTTCTTCCCCCTATCTTTTCTTTTTGGGTCTTGATGCTGTATTTTAATTTGCACACACTATACGACTGTCAGTTACACGACTGAGTTGTTAGAGATACGGGCCGATGATCCAAAGCTACATGTTCTGCTTATTCCTGGAAATCCAGGTTTCTTTTCTTTTTTCGATGATGATGTGTTTTTTTTTTGGTAATTTAGTAATCTCTGATTAGGGAGTTTGTGGGTGGTGAACAGGAGTCATTGCATTCTACAAGGATTTTTTGGAATCTCTCTACGAGATGCTTGGAGGAATTGCGTCCATTACAGCCATTTCCCACATATCACATACCGAAAAAGTGAGTATCGTTCTCCTTTTTTTCTTTTCTTTTTGGTATTGTTACTTGAGCTTCGACTGCAGCGTTTATTATCTTAGGATTGGGAATCTGGAAAGTTGTTCTCATTGCAAGAACAAATTGACCACAAGGTACATCTATCCTTTTCTTTGCGTTTTTGGGTTTATATGTCTAACTAAATTAGGAGTTGGAGATTCCTTTTAATTTTACAGTTAACTATTGCAACTTAAAAATGCTGTAAAACCTTTAGCATTTCGACTAATGATCAATGAAGATATTATTCATTTGCTATTAATGTGTTTTGAGAATGATTATATTAGGTTAAACACAGATTTTATGAATTCCTTATTTTGTTATTTTGCAGGTGAACTTCATCAAAGATCAACTATCTAATTCTGAGGTTCCTGTAGTACTGGTGTGTCTATCATCTTTTGTTAATTGGTTTACATTCTAAATGTTATGTAAATCTCCTATAGTAACTGTTCTCAATTAGAAGCCTGGGAGCTAATGTTGGAAGGTTCTTAATTTATGCTTTTCTCAATGTGGTTAAGTGCCTAAGCCTTTTCTTCAATGTTATAAAAAATGATAAGTCTTTATGTACATATTGATCAAATTGTTAGTGTATAATAATGTATCCACCACTTAGCTAAGGTCTAGAAGGAAACTACCATACTACCTTTTTTCGTTAATATGTTAGAATTTGACATTTTTGTTTGGTAGAGCTCTAACTTCAACTTCAAAAAAGAGTTTTGTCTGGTTGAACCTGCATCTTCCAAATAACAGTAGTGGTTATTGTTTTCTACTAGTAATTTTCTTCACATGAGTTATTTTCTCATTTAAGGTTGGACATTCTATTGGCGCCTATATGGCTATTGAAACATTAAGAAGATGTCAGGAGAAGGTAGTGACATCTGGGTCCAATTTCAATTCTTACATACCTTTCACTTAGAATGGAATGCTCCTAATATGAATTTGTGTTTTCGTAGGTGAATTATTGTATAGCACTATATCCATTTTTAATGCTGAATCCGAAATCCTTGTGGCAATCTATTATTGAGAAGATTTCAGCGTAAAGTTCCGTATCTTTTTCATCATTATGAAAACATGACATTTCACTCCACTCCTCCCATATTTTGCATGACTTAGTTCTTACTGTTTTGTTTTTTCTACACTTCTATACCTCTAAATGTCACAGTCTCATGCTTTCCAATGTTCTCAAAGTCCTTGTTATTTAGATGGATACCTATGGGTTTTGGTTAGTTTTTAAATGTAGGTTGGTAGATCTTATCTTATGAAGCTGCAATTTCTCATTTGTTATTAACTCTTCACCGAGATCACATTTTTGTGGTCCAGAATATCTTGATAAAATCTCAATGTTGTCAATTCCTTGTTGAGGTTCACACGGCACTGAAGGACTCCTGGTCCTGTGTGTTTTGCCATCTTTATATAGCAGGGAATATTGGTTTTACCATGGAAATTTGTTTTCAGATCCATGATTCTCTCTATGTTGATCAGCCACACTGTAGCATTGTTGGGTTTGCTACCTTGGTCAGTTTTAAGACAGGTTGTTCTAACTTTGGTAGCAAGACCATGGTCTGACACTGCTATTGAGGCTGCTTGTAGTCAGTTGGTGAAGGTATGACGTTTCTTATCGTAGGTAAAAGATTTTACTTCTTATTGCAAGTATACTTGTGTATGTGGCTACACCAATCTGGTAGAATTCCCTGCAGAAGACTTTTGATATGATTTCTGAGGATTGTTGATCTTCTGTACAGTGTCACCATTGGCCATTCGATACAGATAATAAACTTTCTAATCCACTTGCATGCAGTACCATATTTTACGAAATGTGCTGTTTCTTGCGATGACAGAGTTCAAAGAGGTAATCTTTGTCTGCTTATAAAGATTCTGCAAGATTGATTTCTATCCCTTATCTTTAAGTAGGTTCATCGATTGACCACTTTCTGCACCCTTTTGAGATCATCTCACAGTGTGTTGCCTCTGTGTTTTAAAGTTTCATTATACATTGGTAAAATTGAAATAAGAAGTTAATATCTGCTACTTGATATCAATGAGAATCCATCTTTTTATCCACTCAGACATGCAGTTCCTTCTAACAATGGATTTTCAATACTAGCTTTCAGAGACACCAGATTGGGCATTTATGCGAGAAAACCAAGATAAAATCACATTTTTGTTTGGTCATGATGATCACTGGGGTCCCCTAAAAATGTTTGAGGAGGTAAGTGGTGGACTTAATGATTTTGTTTTTGTTGGTTACTTCGTTGCAAGTAAATTTTGTCAATGTCATAGGCCACATATCCAGTTGATGGCTAAACATGTGGAATATGTGCTATGTATTTAAGCTGTTATGCTGTAGCATGTTTCTCATTGTGACCCTTCTAACGCTTACTTTGCTGTATGAATTGCCTTCTGCACTTTTAAAGATTTGGATCAGATTTAGTTATTCTACCAACCTTAAGAAAAATAAAAGATTTGGTCACCTATGCGGATTGAACACTTTTACCTTGTCAATTCAAAGAGTACCCCTGGTAACACACATAGTTATGTGTCAATTCTGAAACATTAACCCACAAATGTTCCAAATCGTTATGGATATTTGGCTGGTACCAAAAGGATACTTTTCCAGGTAGCTGTTGTCTATAATCACAATAGAACTGTGCTAGCATGGCAATCTTTTATGAGCTAAATAGGCACGTTGGAGTTTCATCAGCTGGATCTCTCGCACCTTTGACTGCCTATGGGGTTGTGAAATCATATATGACCTATATTACATATCCCTTTTTAGTTCTCAAACTACTAGTAAAATACCGTCATTCTCAAATTGGAAGTTACCATTATAACTGTAAAGAACATGGATTTCTAGTGATCTTATGTTTTGTTAATTAATTCTAAACACAAGATGTGTCATCCAGGTTGCGCTGGTGAAAGATTGCAATCACATGTTTTTTGAGTGCTGTCTTGGACTCTTAGCTGTATTCATGCTTCATAATATAAAGTTGAACCTGCTATCTATTTTCCAGCTTCACAGAGTTGAACTCATTTGGCAATTAGCTATCATGCAATTGTCTTTCTGCTTTCCATTGGTGTTTTATTGCCTCTTGACTGCTAAGTGATGAACTCAAGTTTTTATTTATACAGATTTCAAAGCAAGTGCCTGGCATTTCTCTATCGATTGAGCGTGAAGGCCATACTCATAATTTCTCTTGCACTGAAGCTGGCTCAGTATGGGTTGCACAACATGTAGCAAGTTTGATAAGGAGAAATTTACAAAGCTCAAGCCAATAGATAATTGACCCTCCAGGTATAGTTGTAATTTGCTATGGCTGATTGTCATTGATTAGAGGACACTGAACAATACGCGACTTTTAGCCATTAAATTTATTGTAGAATCTGAAATAAACTGCAATTTATCTTTGTCAAAGGGTGGAAGAGTAAGAAGTATGGCGGTGAAAAAAAAGGAACTTGGTATCACATGGTCTTACAGATAATTTGACCCCTGGAGAAGAAGATAGAGAAACGAAGTCCTGAATTTGGAAATCAAGATATTGTTGTTTGTCAAATAATACTTAACATCTCTCTATGAGCCTATATCTTGCAATCGTTTATTTCATATGCAGGCTCGTTTTCTCACCGTCTCACAGAACCTTTTCTAATTTTATGTTCGATCATTTTATTAACAGAGAAATGGAATGGTTAAAAGTATGACATTTAGTTTATTTTTTGTTTGTTTTCTTAGGGGGCGTTTGGTTCCACTTTCGTTTTTCTGTTGTTGTTTTTGGTTTTTGTTTCTTGTTTTTAGTTTCTGTTTTTTTTTTTTAAAAACGAAAACCTGTTTGGTTGAGATTTGCAATATAAAAACTGAAAACAAAAACCTGTTTGGTTGAGATTTTTAATAAAAAAACTGAAAACAAAAACCTGTTTGGTTTTTTTAATTATTATTATTATTATTATTAAGTTATTCTTATTATTATTAATTTTTAATAAGTTATTATTATGATTATTAATTTATTATTATTATTATTATCATTA
>JANKOE010000004.1:49060342-49080893 GCA_026284465.1 Erythroxylum citrifolium
ATGCAAACCTCCATTTCTGGGATTCTATTCCTCCTTGTTTAACTTCTATTTTACGTTATGAACAATCTTTGTGTGTTACTTCTGATAGGGAAAGGCTAGTAAGATCTGGGTGTACTGGGTAAACCTGTTGGCTTGGGATAATTTTTCTAGCCTTTCTTTGTCAAGTGTTTTTTTATGATTTATGATTTTATGATTTTCGTCAAAAAAATAAAATAAAATAAGACCGAGCAACCTCTCAATGTATTATGTATGTTTTGTAACAATATAAAATTAAACCACTCATCCCTCAACAACCATGACAACAATTTAGGGATTAAATATGCATTTCAAAGGCCATATTATGTTACAGGCGGCAGGTCAGAAATTAAAAAGTGAAAAAAGAAATGCGAAAAGGTAGAGATATTGAACTCCTTACTTGTTAGTAACCAAAGCTTAAAGCGGTTGGTACGTCATTTTTCAGCCAAGAACAATGATTAGCAGCAGGGAATTGTGAGGAGAAACAAAATGATAACTATTTAGAACTCTTTCAAAAGCTTTGTAACTAATTGCATAATGGTTCCACTACTCGTGACGCTTTTGGGAGACCCTCACACTCATTAACACGTATTTTTAGGTTTATGAGGATTTGCATACACTACAAATTCTGTATTGTCACATTCTATCTAACAATGTAATTCATATTTATAATTCACATTCTATTTGTGAGATCACTGCACAACTTCAATGAGGTTAGAACAACTTTTCTGAGCAATTTTTTATTCTCAAAAGCTATAAGTTCTAGCTTATCCATTTTTCATTGACGTAAAAAGACTTAACCGTGACCCGGTGGGAGAAGATTTAACAAGCTAGTCCGATCAATGGCCATTTTATCAGAGAAGAGACATGGGATCATATTATCTTTTTCAACCCTTTTTGTCTAACAGTCCGGGATACTGATAGGGCAGTGCCAAAGTCTATCATCTCTTTCTTGTTTGCGGTGGTTGCGCGAGCAACGTGAGACAAAGAGACCCACCCATCATCTCTCTTTTTTGTTGGTGGTGGTTGCACGAGTAGACTCTGAGAAAGAGAGAGAGGTCTACGGTTGTTTAAGAGGTGCTTTTCTATGGAGATTTTAAGGTCGAAGGTCATAGTTTCGATGGAGGCTTGCCCCCTGCAGTCTTGTTGCTCACTGTGTCTTTCTGGGACCCATTTCTGATACCCTTCGTTTGGACCCACCAAAAATTCCAGAAATAGTACCCTTTCTCTATCCATGTAGGTAGGTTGCTCTTCTCATGCGCATAGTTAAACTAACCCCACCCCAAGACTAATAATCACCGTGAAACAAACCTCAATTTCCATGTGTCTCTGGCCTTTTATGTCCTTACATCTCATATATAAATAGCCTTTATACATACTCTTCCTTACTGCAACAAACTAGTTACTCCACTTCTCCTACCTTCCATTTCTATATTCTGTCCTTTCTGATTGTATCTCTTTTCCTCTCCACCTTCTCATCTCTCTCTGGTTTGTTGCTTGTAAATGACACAGAGCATGAGCATATCCGTAAATGGACAATCTCAGGTCCCTCCAGGCTTTCGATTCCATCCCACAGAGGAAGAGCTCTTGCATTACTACCTGAAGAAGAAGGTTTCTTACGAGAAGATCGACTTAGACGTTATTCGAGATGTTGATCTTAACAAACTCGAACCATGGGACATTCAAGGTTTGTCTTCCTCTATTCAGTGTATAACTGTGAATATATTTTAAATTCTTGTAACTTGATGATGTTAAGGAGTTTAGATTTTTGTTTTGGTAGAGAGATGCAGAATAGGGACTACCCCTCAGAACGATTGGTACTTTTTCAGTCACAAAGATAAGAAGTATCCGACAGGAACTCGAACAAATAGAGCTACTGCTGCTGGGTTCTGGAAGGCCACAGGCCGCGATAAGGTGATATACAGCAATGGGAAAAGGATTGGAATGAGGAAAACTCTAGTTTTCTACAAGGGTCGAGCCCCACATGGTCAAAAATCCGACTGGATCATGCATGAGTACAGATTGGACGACAACACCACCGACACCAATGTAAGCCTTTTCTATAAACTACACCAATCTGCATTTGTTGAAAAAAATCCTGATCACCAACCTCTTACGTTATCTAAGTTGTATAAATTCAGATTTCCAATGTAATGGGAGACGCAACGCAGGAAGAGGGATGGGTGGTTTGCCGAACCTTTAAGAAAAAGAATCTCCACAAAACCCTAGACAGTCCTTTAAGTGCATCCTCTATCACTGCAGAGACCAGGGCGTCACAGATGTTCAGCTCTTTCACTGAAGGAGCTCTAGATCAAATACTTCAACAAATGGGAAGGACACGTAAGGAAGAGCACGAAGCTGACATTATTAACAATGGAAGATTTCTCCGGCCAATCGATACAGCTAGCAGCAATAGCTATAATGAGAGGTTTATGAAGCTTCCAAGTCTAGAGAGCCCAAACTCAACGAGTAGCCAAAGCCAAAGTTGTTACCAAGCCATGATCACAGACAATGAAGACTCCATAACCAATCATGTGGGTTGCACCAATCCCAACCCGGTTTATCCTATCGACTCGAGACCCACCAACTGGGCAGCTCTTGATCGCCTGGTAGCTTCTCAGTTAAATGGTCAAAGTGAAACTTCCAGGCAACTAGCATGCTTGAATGATCCCGTCATCGCCTATTACACCCTTCCCAATCATCATGATGTCCAGTTGCCAAACCTCCGATCGTCATTTTCTCTTCCACCAAACAGGTCTTACCATGGAAATCAAGATTTCAACAATAGCGACGTTGACCTCTGGAATTTCGCCACCCGATCGTCGTCGCCTGATCAAATTTGTCACGAGTCAAACCCTAGTATATAACAGAACAACCCTACATCTACATGTAATCATATCGTTCAGTACTAAAGTCAGAAGGGTATAATGGCATTAGTAATGTGATAATACAAGTGATATAACATTTAAATAAAGCGGAATGAGTGCTTAGATGGGGTGGCATTGTCAAACGTTATCTTTACTTAATCAAGATGTCTTCCATTTTCAATTTGTTATCTAGAAACCCAGCCAACAGTGGGTGGTATGATAATATCTTTCTAACTGCAATAATAATTCTGCCTTTTTATGCCTCTAATAATAAGGTCTTGTTAGATAAGTCTATGCGTAATTATTTTTGGATCGAATCATCACATGGTCTGTCGGTCTGTGCTACTTTTCCGGCACGACCTGCCGTTCACCACCATTCCTCCGTCGTAGAGACGGGTCATTGTTGTTCATTAAGCTCTGGTTTGCGTTACACACAATGAATAACCTAGTGCCTCTTTTGATATGTTATTTTCTCAAACATATTGGAACTGAAAAAAGAAACAACACCACACCCAACATATTGTTATCAGACGGGTCCAGTCTCAAATCATATAATGGAGAATGGAAGGGGACCATTAGAATCCCCTCCACAAACTCCTCCTTTACTTTTGTGGGAGAGAAAAGTTAAAAAGCAGAGAAAAATTGATAGTCAAACTAATATAGTTCATGTGGTATACAAAGATTAACTAAAGAACCTTTTGATCTCTTACCCTTCAGTTTTAAAATCAATTTTTGGAGGGTTGAATTATTAATTAATGTAAAACAACCTTGCTCCTGTGTATAACTGTACATCAACTTGTCTGAAAATACAAAGACATGACAAGGTACGAGAAAGGAACAAAGTGGAAGCCAACAAGAAGCGGGATTCTAGGCCATGCCACCAACCACTTTCTTTGGAAAAGCTCAAGGAACTTTCAAGCCTTTGAAACTACGTAGTTTCCCATTATGTAATCCGACAGCGACCACCTTATTGGGAGTTAGGGGTGTACGGCCTTTCTAATCGTCTTATCGTGTTTGTTCTCAAATTGCCAAAAGCACATGTACACGTACACCGCATCTGTTTCTTTTTCGCGTCCGCAAAAGTTATTTACTTTTTCGCTTAAAACTAATACTTCCTGATTTATAATAAGTGTCATTTTAGATACATTATAATTATTTAAAATAAGTAGCATTCTTGACTTTGTATACATGTTTATAATTTTACTTCCAAAATTAACCTTTAATTTCTCTCACATCTTAATTACACAGATTACACAGATTATATTTTCAAGGCACTTTAACATGTAATTAATAAGGGTATATCAGACATTTCATTAACTTTCTTAATAAGTATGCATTCCTCTAAAACGACACTTATTATGAATCGGATGGAGTACTTAATTAGTTGAGATGTTGATTGGTGATGGATTTAAAGATGGTGAAATTACCCCTTGTGAATGTATTCTTGGTAAATAATATCGCGGTTGGGATAAATTTCAGTTTAAGAGGTTGTACTTTATCATATATGAATTCTTTACATAGGAGAGTAGTTATAAGGTTACAAAAAATGATAGATGCACATCATGATAGCTAGCCCTATTATGATAAATACTAGAAATAACTAAAGTTGGTTAGAAAATTTCAAGACTTCTTATTCATAATTAAGCAAAACAAATTCTGCACTTTATATAGAAGTAATTGTTATTAACTTAATTTAGTGGTTGATTTCGCAGTTTGACAAATGAAACCAAGACCAAAACTCTATAGCTATATAAAACAATGTTTGCAACCAAATAATATCATACATAAATCTATTATAATAAGAAAATATTTTAACAGTCGCCAAGCAGCAAGTCTTATGCATTAAGATTATTGTTGTTGTTGTTGTTGTTACAACTGCGAAAGGAACTCTGCCAATTTGAGTAAAAAGATGAGTAAATTTCTCACCAACATTTTGTTTTAACTACTCAAATTAGCAGAGACGTTCTTCTCAACCCTTACGGATATGTAATCCTCTTGTTTTTTTGTTTATGCTTCAACATTGAGCTAACCTTGAGAAAATAGAGATTGAGGACAGAGTATATATGTTGGATAATGTGGTCCACATGAAGATATTGGTACTTATATATACCTCTCTCAAATGTTGTTTACTTGAATCTCAAAACCATGAGGACAAAAATGTTTCAATTGAACATACACATATATATATATATATATATATATAAAATTCGTGGTAGCATGTTGTTAAGATGATAATGCTTTTGCAGATAATATGCAAAAGAAGGGATATGAAGCTTTTTAAGGACAAGGCCAAAAATCTGCACTGGACTCGTTCCTATCAACTGATTACGACTTACCTGAAAATAATTCAAAAGCCAACGGCTGTGATCAATCACATCGTACATGTCAGTGCTTAAGTAAACCTGGTTTTCTCGAATTGATGTTGTATGGATGATCACGATCGCCTCTTAGTGTACGTTGTCCTCGTTACTTAACAACAAGATATTTATTACCCACGTAGAAATCAGTTGCTATTTTTATCTAATGTGAAGGGTAGTTGAACTGAAGAGAAGTACTCTTCACCATTTTCAAATCCTAACCCTTTGATTTTGCACCTGAAACTTTTGGTAACTCAACTAGAACTTTACTGAAATAACTGTGCCAAAGAATATAACAGCTTCGTATAGAATTTCACGTTTCTCTAACAAAAAAGTAAAGGGAAAACGAGACTGTTACTAAGTATGATCTATTTACATACGCATTATCTCCACAAGCACAGATAGACAGAGATTGAGAATCATCCGAACAGGTTCTTCTACTAGACATTAGATGATGTACTATTGAACATTTATATTGAATAATAAATAAAACAAAAAAGATTTAAGGCGTTGTGATCAAATTAATAATTACTGTATTTTCAGTTGGCCTTAAATCTCATTTTGGGCTTCTAATGAAGTTGGCCTGTGAGTAATATCAGTAGTCTTCTCCTCCTCCTCCTCCTCCTCCTCCTCAGCTAATTCTAACGAAGAGACACATGGAGTAGTTGCAGAAGAATCAGAAGAAGAAGAAGAAGAAGAAGAAGTGTATGAAGACAATGGAGAAGAAGGACATTGAGAACCAGAACATGATTCACTCGAAGAAGCAAAAGCAAGGCCTACTAGCAAATCTACGAAAGCACCAATTATATACCCGTGATTGCTTTTGCCATTCACTTTCAGGTAGGAAAATAAGAGCTCTTCAAGATCTTCCCACCCTTTCAATTTATAAGCTTTAACCATCTCCTCCATTGAGTTCTTGAAATCAACGTAAGGCTCTTTGGACTCCATTGACACGGCCACAATCTCTTTGGACGGGAAGTCACCTGCTTTGGCCTCTTCTAGGATGGAACTAGTCTCTCCCGGCTCGAAAAACAGTCTCTCCGATGACCTCACACCACGAATCACCGTCTCTATGAACTCCACTCCTGACTCATCTGATTCAGCGGAGAAGCTTGCTGACTTGGAAGAGTCGGTGAACAATGACTCAGGCTGGCCAATGACGCCATTAATGGTGGTGGCGTTGAAGCAAGCAGAGTCGATGGTGTCACGGCCGGCCCTGAAAGAGAGGGTTTTGGGTTGGTGGCAATAAGTAGGCCATGGCCATAAGGATCTAGAGTCTGTGTTGGTATTGGAGAGGAAAATAGGGAGTTTCATTTTCTTTCCCATGCCTGCGGGTTTGCGTTTATGTCTTTGGATGGTTTTAGGGTTAGATAGATGTATAGAGGTCGAGAGAAATGGGATGATACGATGGAAAATGGTTCAAAATGGAGTTCATGGAGTTGACGAAGGAATGTGAAATTTGAAGACTTGATTGAGTTTTGATTTTGTTTGTAGGAAGAGTGGTGTGGGCATTAATGATTCAGTCTGGGAAGATTTAAAGGAGGTCGAGACAAGTGGGAGCAATTAATTTTTTACACTTTCATATTTTAATGCATTAAATCTATTAGCTAGGTTAGAATCAAGCGTTGCTCAGTTGATGTCATTGATTATGTATTAAAATGTTATGTGCTCGAAATTTCTGATTCAGCATGTTAACTTCGTGCATCGTCTTTGGCCACTAAAAACTTAGAGCTGAGCGTTGTGATTTGGTTAATATATGCAGTTAATTACAACTTAATTAATAATTAACCAACTTATAAATAATATGTCCAAGGCGAGGAACAATCTGATCTAGGTCATCTTAGACAGGCAATTATGCATATACAACCTTCTATTTTCACAAGATATTGCAAGATAAAGCAATACAAAAGAAAAGAGAACAAAGATTCCAACTTTTTGGAAACTTTCAAAAACAAGGGACAGATCTAAAGATGGCGATGCAGTAGAGTTAAATCCAGATCCTCTGTCCAATATTACTCTGTCTTATTCTGTCTTATAGAATCTCAGCCATTTATTTTGCGGGATCCACGCAAGACTCATGTGGGACCTATATAAATAAATGGCTGAGATTTATTGGACACAATAAGACACCATAATATTGGACAGAAGATCTGGACTCAGTAGAGTCAATCAATGCGAGCTTCAATTGCTAATTCTCATGCAATTAAGCATAATTGTGATTTTAAACCTTCACATGGACTCTTGCAATCGCAATTTTCAGAACTTTTTCATAAAGAAGTAAATGCCCTTGCTATTGCAAACGTCTGAAAGCAATCCATAGAATCTATCCATCAAAACAGAATAGCAGAATTACAATTTTCAGACCTTATTACAGCCACTACTTGATACTTCATGTATGATGTTTCAACAAATATTGAAGTATGTAATGCATTATGTATGAATACATCTCTTGAAATTAAACCAGATTTGTAAAATTGGCATTTGTGTTATAAAAAAAGAAGCAAAATTATTCTTAATTGGAATTAGCCTCAGTTCCTAATTGATTATAGGTATAAGTTGCTATAGATAATAAGCCTAAGACCATCAGGAGCATGTCTATCCGAGTTTGGAGAGAACGGGTCATTCAAAAGAAAGTATAAAACAAAAAACAATTAACACGGGGGAGCATGTGGGGATCAAAATCATATGCATTTACGTCGTCTAAGAAACGGGGATCCTTAATCACGTGCACTCCATATGAACTCCATTCAGAGTGATTGAGGGTTGAGAAGGACAGACTATAATCATCTTCACTTCGCACCATAGCTATTCAATGGATTGGTTTTCTTTCTTGTACTTGGAAAAACATTCGGCTAGCTAGCTAGGAGGGCAACAGATCATCTTTGCCAGGTATCTGGTCCATTTGTTATGACCCACACATTCTATTTATTTATTGTGAGAAGTGTGTGGTTAATAATAAGTTACACATGGTTGACATTGGACGTATATGTAGCAGAAGATGAGAGATCAATCCATCGAATTGTAATGATTTGTACTAAACCTGTAAGAATATGACATATCCTGGAGTCTCAATACCATATAAGAGAGTATGAATTCAAACCTATTAATTAAGTTGACCTAAGGAAGATCATGTGACTTTAGTCGATTATATATGGCAAATAACATAAAAGAGCTCTTGTGATATACTTGATTATTCATCTTAGCCCCTGTGTTTTTAATTCGTTCATCTTAGCCCCTGTGTTTTGTAACCTCATTCAAGATATCCGTTTGAGTTTTTTCGGACAAAATTATCCTTGAAAATCTGTGTAAGACAAAATAAGACAAAAAATATGTATTCAAATAATTCAAGGGTAATTTTGTCCAAAAAAACTCAAATGAATATATTGAATAAGATTACAAAACACAGGGGCTAAGATGAAAGAATTAAAAATACAGGGGCTAAGATAAATAATCAAGTATATCACGGGGGTTCTTTTATGTTATTTGCCATTATGTATAGAGATTGGTATTAAGCCATTAATTACAAGTCTCTTGTTCTTTTTCCTTCAATAATTCTTCCTCTGCTTGTATCTTCAACTTAATTGCACGAAACTACATTATATATACAAGAAATTAAGAAAGATATAATATATGGTCTGATTAATTAATATGCCTTCTAACTTTATAGAATAACGTCATACGTGTATATGCACAATGAATACAAGGGGACCATCACGCGTTTGATCTTACAGTGGTCCCTTGTTCTCCATTAAATGAGTATTGATATAGGTGTATCCCCAACTTCAAAATGTTTCACACCTTAGTCACTCAGAGTTTTAGGTATAGGTTCCAACCACCTAACAAGCCAACAAGCTACAGATGGCAGACTACCCCACTTCTAAACACACAGCATGTTTCAGTCGCCCATCCCACAGGTTAAACACACAACTTGGTACCCTTTTCTTTTTCCTCTTCAACATCTTTTCTGTTGTTCAAAAAGCTTGCACCTGAGTAATCTGAAGAGGGGCATTGGATATTGGTCGAGTCGAGTTTTCGACTCTAGCCATCTTTTTAAGTTTATTTTCCTCTGGAAGCAAGGCATGCAGTAGCAGATAACTGAGCGGGTGAAGGTGGGGACCTTATCTCCTTGCCCCATATTCCTTAAGGAACAAAGTATCATAAAAGAATATATAACCTGTCATTTTCCTTCTTGCAACATGAGGCCGTCAGATCGTTATCTCTCTTTCCTATTGGTGACTCCATAATCCATTAGCATATGAGCTTTGGAAGTTTTCTGTCAATTTTGATTTTTCTTGTAGAAATTTGTAGGCAAAACTGAATATGATATGTGAAGGAGAGTCAAAATAGAACATAAATTTCATTAAACAAGATTGCTTAAATATGTGAATCAAATAACGGAAAACTAGAAAAAAAAACAATAAACATGTCCCTTGAACAGAATGAACATGTTCCATAAGCAGAAAAATAGCAACTAAATCAGAACACTACAACAAAATAGGAATTCGCTATAAAAAATTACCGACAGAAACGAAAATGATAAATTACCGATGGAAAATTAATTTCTGTCGATAACATTGACGAGGAAAATTTTGTTTAGCGGCAATAGTAATATTTGTCGATAAATATGAAAGGAAATCATCCCCGCAAAATTCAGCATCAGAAGTGGAGTCCACAATAGAGAAGTCGAAGAGAAGAAAATCGCACGAGAGGAGAGACGAAGCAGACGAAGAAGAAGATGCAGGTGGGAGTGCGAGTGGGAGTAGGCTGGCCTCATCTTTTTGTTTTTGTTTATGGCAAAGACACTGGTTATTGGTGTCATGAAATACCAAAAGTACCCTCTTTAAGTACTTGAAATGTTTTTTTTTTTTGAAACTTGGTCTATTGCGCTCAGCGCATATTATTCAAATCCAAAGATAAAACGTCATACAAAAAACTTGGAGGGCATACCCCCCATTCAAAACCAGACATAGAAGCAGCCGCCCTAGCTAAACTATGAGCAACCTGATTCGCTGATCTCTTAACAAAAGCGATATAAATAAATTGATGCTCTTTAATAAGAGCTTTGCAATCCTCAATAAGCATCGAAAAATAGGAAGAACAGTTCGGTGGAAGTGCCATAGACTGAGTAATTGTTTGACAATCTGTTTCCACACAAATCGGAGAGAAGGCAAGGCTCTTAATCCAGCTTAGAGCTTCTCGAAAACACAATGCTTCACCGATTAAAGGATCATTCCCACCTGGCATAAGCATTACCTTCCCAGCACAATTGAAACCTTGACAATCTCGAATCACCATTCCTAGCCCATAAAATCCAGAAGGTAAAAGGGCCACATCAACGTTGCACTTAAAATGGTTCGGTGGTGGAGCTGTCCACTTGGGATGAGATGAATGATGCGTGGAGGATGTAGTAGTGCGACGCTGGTGAGCAGATTGCCACTCTAGAAGTGTGGAATTGGCTCGACTAATAATGCTAGATGGATTCTGATAATTTTGATGCCAGACAACGTCATTTCGTGTAGTCCACAAACTCCATAAAAGCATGCAAATTATCTCTATTTGGGCCGTTGAAAGACCAACCATAACTGAAACAAGCCACTGATAGATGGTGGCCGTTGGGGGCACGTGCCAGTCTACCAAAGCAATGGTCCAAACAGAAGTAGCCAATTCACAGTGAAGAAATAAATGGTGTTCATCCTCCGTAGCTTTATCACATAAAGGGCAAGTAGCATCGATAGCCACATGGCGCCTTTGAAGATTTGCTCTGCAAGGGAGAGCATGTCTCAAAATACGCCAGATAAAGAGTTTGATTTTACCAGGGATTTGCAGTTTCCACAGTTTCTCCCATGGAAAATCGACGTCTCTCAGCTCCAGATTCACGTCCTCCATGATTATGCGATAACCTTCTTTCACTTTGTACTCCCCTTGATTGTTGAAAATCCACGTCCACTCATCATCGCGTCTGGAGAAACTGAGTGGTATTCGGAGGATAAGGCTAGCATCACGTTGATTAAAAATTGCCTTGATCCGATCTTCGTTCCACCGATGGTTTTGAATAAGCTCTGCTACATATTGGAACTGTGTGTTGGATGAAGTTTGTATATATGGGTCGTCATCAATAAGCCATGGGTCCCTCCATATATCAATCTGATGTCCGTCTCCTACTCTTCGTCTACAGCCCGGAATGAGTACTGCTTTGGCCTGATGAATGCTTCTCCAGATTTGACTGGGATTATTACCTAACTCTGCGGAAAAGAAATCAGTCTTGGGGAAATATCTAGCTTTAAGAATGGTTGCTGCCGTCGACGTCGGAAACTTGAGAATACGCCATCCTTGTTTGGCCAAGAGAGCTAGATTAAATTGCCTCAAGTCCCTGTACCCCAGACCTCCATAAATCTTTGGTATGGCTAATCGCTGCCATCGTAACCAGCGGATACCTTGACTGTCTCGTCCTCCGTTGTGCCAAAAAAACCCATTCATCAACTTCTCCAGTTCTTTGCAAGTATCCATAGGTAATAAAAATAGTGACATAAGATAGTTCGGCATAACTTGTGCAACCGTCCTTAACAACACATCTTTGCCAGCTTTAGATAAGGTTTTAGCCTTCCATCCGTGTAATCTTCTGGTAAGCTTTTCAACCACATAATGAAAGATTTGTCGTTTACCTCGGCCTATGACTGACGGCATACCCAAATAGGTTGTATGACCGGCAATCTCTGCAACCCCTAAAATTTGACATATCGCATGCTTCAGTGTAGGCGTAGTGTTGGGAGTAAAAGAGATACCTGATTTATCAAAATTCACTTTCTGACCCGACGCATTCTCATATATCTGCAGGATAGTTTTCAACTGAATGGCCTCCTCTTGTGTAGCCCGAACAAAAAACAAAGCATCATCTGCAAAAAACAGATGAGACACCGGAGGAGCACCTCTGGCGATTACAGTCCCATGGATGACATTTAATTAAGTTGGAGCCTAATTGGAACTAGCTCTGTCTTGCTCTGTCGAGACTTCTTCTCTCTTGTTTCTAAATAACAAGTTGATTTCTTTCTCGTTAGACCGTTTGTGTCACAGACTGGTATTTTCTTTGTCGCCATTCCGTTATTCTGCGGGCATGGCTTCTGATGAGGATCGATTAGTCGATGAGATATATCACCGCCTGAACATAGAGGAAGACGAAGGAATATTGGAATATACGGCGGAAAACGATAACGGAGATCAGAGGGTAACAGGGCTTGAATGGCAACACTATGTTGTAGGGAGGTTGGTGTCTGATAAAATGATTAATTTTCCGGTCTTCAAACAGATTATGGCTAGTGTATGGCGTCCGGGCAAAGGGGTTCTGATCAAGGAGCTGGGGAATAATACTTTTATTTTCCAGTTTTTTCATCCCCTCGATATGGATAGAGTTTTGCGAGATGGTCCATGGAATTATCAGCAGATTCCCATCCTTTTGCATCGATTACAACCCCATGAGCATCCTCGGCAAATCGAACTGATACATTTAGAGTTATGGGTTCAAATCCATAATATCCCTAATGGTTTTATGTCGGAAAGAATAGCGATCGATGCTGGAAACTATATTGGGAAGCATGTTGAATCAGACTCTCGAAACTTCTTGAATATCTGGAGGGATTACATGCGCGTCAGAGTGCAAATTGATATCCGGAAACCTCTAAAACGAAAACTGTTTGTGAAACGACCACAAGGGGATAAGGTTTGTCTGGATTTTAAATACGAACGACTGAATACTTTCTGTTACTTCTGTGGTATTGTAGGACACACGGATCGGTTTTGTCCTCTTCTATATGATCATCCACAAATTCCTAGAGAACGGTTTGCGTATGGTCCATGGCTGAAAGCGGAACCCCGACGCACAACTCAGATTGGAGATCGATGGCTAAGGTCGGAATTTGATATTCCGGCAGGTTCAAATGCCAATACCGCAGATGCTCCACCGATACCGGTAGAAAATCCGCTGATAACTACGGATGTGGAGAAAACTAATAGTACGGCAGAAATTCAGGGGCTCCAAATATTCACAGATCCGCAAATCAGGAGTGGATCACGGATTACTCATGGCCAGATTCCATTGAAGGGCCTGACAGAGGGGACTTGCGGAAATATTGCACTCTTGCCATATCATACAACGGATACAATCATGGTTGTGGATCCTAAGCGCAGACGTCTCCAAGAAGAAACATCGTCCGCACATGCTGACATGGAGGATGAATTTATTCCAAATTCCCTGGAGGAGGGGCCAAAAAACTTGACTTTGGTGGGCTTTGTTTCCGAAGCCCACCGGCAGCTATGAGTACATTAAGCTGGAACTGTCGGAGGCTTGGGAACCCCCGAACAGTCCGAGAATTGAAGGACATGGTGTCCGAAAAGAGGCCCAATTTCGTTTTTCTGGTAGAGACTAAAATCACCAGAGAAAAACTGTTATCAATTAAAGTTAAGTTAGGTTTTTGTGGCATGTTCGCGGTGGACCCTATTGGAGCTAGAGGAGGCTTGGCTTTATTGTGGAAGGACAAGGACATGGCCCAGCTGCTGAGCTATTCTCAAAATCATATAGATGTCATGGTTTGTATTGAGGGACTTAGACGTTGGCGCTTAACAGGTTTTTATGGTTTTCCAGAGCGGTCCAATCGCCGTAGGGGTTGGGATTTACTTCGAAGGCTTCAGAATAAATCAGCTCTACCATGGTGTGTCATCGGCGATTTTAATGACATCATGTTTTCTTCCGAGAAGCAAGGGCATCATACTCATCCTCGAGCACTGATGGAGGGATTTCGCCAGGCACTTATGGATTGTCAGCTCTATGACTTGGGGGCTGAGGGTCCACTTTTCACTTGGCAAAATAGACGTTCTGAGTCTGATTTTGTAAGAGAGAGGCTGGATAGGGCGGTTGGGACAGCTGAGTGGTCTTCAGCGTTTCTGATGGCAAGAGTTTATGTTTTACAAGCTACATCCTCTGATCACTTACCACTTTTTCTCTCGTTGGGCATACAATGGCAGAAATATGTCCAGAAGCGTTTCCGTTTTGAAAATGCATGGACTTTAGAAGAGGCATGCCGACAGAAAATCAATCACACTTGGTCGCACCATTTTGCTAGTTCTCTCCAAGATAAACTCAGATCATGTTCGGAAGAGTTGCAGGTATGGGCCACATCGCATAAACGAGATTTTCATCGACGACTCACTATGGTTAAACAGCAGATGGCAAAGGTGCGTCGCTCACCGACAATAAATAGGGAGGTGCTCTGGGAGTTAGAAAAGCAGTACAGTGATCTCCTCCTACAGCATGAAATATATTGGAAACAAAGATCCAAACAGCATTGGCTTGCCGAAGGAGATTCAAATTCCAAATTTTTTCACATCATGGCCTCTCATAAGCATCGGAAAAATTTCATCTCAAAGCTCAAAAATAGTGATGGGGAATGGATTGATTGGGATTCAGGTCTACCGCATATGTTATTGGATTATTATCGACAACTCTTTACTTCTTCATGTGGTGATACTAAACTGATTTTAGACCATGTGACACCTAAGGTATCCTCTATGCAAAATGAATTATTAGTGACTCCATACACGGAAGAGGAGGTCCGCCAAGCCCTATTCTCCATGCATCCTGATAAATCATCGGGGCCGGATGGTTTCAATCCATGATTTTTCCAAACATACTGGGATATCGTTGGAAAGGAGGTCACCCGATCATGTCTGAACACGTTGAACAACAATGCGGCTATGCCTGGCATGAATCGAACAAACATCATTCTTATACCAAAGAAGAAAGAGCCAGAAATAATAGCTGATTTGAGGCCTATTTCATTAAGCAATGTCACCGATCGTATAGTGTGCAAAGCCATGGACAACAGACTAAAACAGATTATGCCTCAAATTATCTCGGACACGCAAAGTGCTTTTATCCCAAATCGGTTGATTACTGATAACATCATAGTAGCTTATGAGATTTTTCATTCGCTCAAGCGGAAAACACAAGGAAAGACGGGTTATCTAGCACTGAAAACTGATATGAGCAAGGCGTACGACAGAGTTGAATGGGAATATTTGCAGCAAGTCATGTTAAAATTGGGGTTTAATACCATATGGGTCTCGAAGATTATGAATATCGTCAAATCGGTCTCATATTTTTTCACTCGAGGGAACGATGAATACGGGCCTTTGATTCCTGGTAGAGGATTGCGTCAAGGAGACCCACTATCTCCTTATTTGTTCATTATATGTGCGGAGGGCCTCTCCGCTAGCCTACAACACTTACAGGCACAAGGGCGCATCCATGGGACTGTAATCGCCAGAAGTACTTGAAATGTTTAATTATATTAAAGATGAAGATGGATTTGCACACATGTTTATTACTTATAAATGCATGGTTGATAAGCTTGGACTCATGTTAAGAGATATAGAGTGTACGCTTATAAAAATGAGGATGCCGGTTGATAGAATTTTAATGGAGACAGTAAATGTTCAAGTAATGACAAGTTATGGAAAGATGTGGCAGATGCTTATATTCTTATATCACGAAAAATATAAATATTACATTTTCAAACAAACTGAAAATATAAATATTATGGAAAGAAATAATAATATTTATATTTTCTTTATATTTACATTCAACTATGCATTATTTTATTATAGAAAAAGGGTAGCTATGTTTTTTTTCATAAACTAAATGAATGAACAAAATTTATAAATTTCAAATCAATTAGTACCTTATAGAATTTTAATTAAAAATTATATAATATGCATCTTATTATAATTAAAGGATTTTATTTGTTATAAGCATCTATCAAAATATAACAATAACAATAATCCAGAAAAAGTCATGTTGGGAATGTCCGATGTATAAAGTATCTATCAAAATATAATTTGTCAATTTGAATTTTATTAATAAAATTTTAAATTTTAGGCTACTATATAAAATTTTGATGAAAATTCAATTACTAAATTGGAAATTTCCCCTTGAAATATAATAAGATTTAGCCATTATAATGAGCGTTCCATTTTAGAAAAACTATCTAGTACTAACAAATCTACCTTTCTATGGGGTTGCACTTGAGATTTAGCCTGTTTATAAGTGACACATCTTTCACATATTCTCTTTATATTTGAAGATTTTTTTTGACTTTAAAGTTTCCCATGCAATGATAAATTTAAGATTTATTTTTCATGTGTTAAATTAGCATAATTTATTATTACACTTATTATTCATATTAGAAGCATTATTTACATTCCATTTAAAATTAACCTAATTATTTTCATTTGTTTTCAGTTCTTTACTACATCATTAAATTGTAGGATCATAGGAATTATATACTCACATTAATCCAATTAAAGGAAAGGAAACGGTATATTTTATTGGTTTTCATCATTCTCCTTCCAACTTATAGAAAGAGGTTTATTTTGCTAAAGTAATATTATTAATTCACTCGTTTTAGACTGTTGGCTTCGCTTCAAATTTCAAATAACCATTGTGGAATGTGGATAGCTCTAACTATCTAATTTCCTGTTTCAGTGTGGTCAGACTTGGAGTAAAAGGGACTTGTTCTTGGATGTCATTATTTGTTCGCTTTTCAAGTTTGTTTTTATTTTTGTTCTAAAAGAAAAGGAACTATAAAGTCCTAATCTAAGAATGAATGTTTGGGGATTGATTGTAGAATAGGGAAGGTGTTAGGCACCTAATCATGCTCATCTAAATAATTACCTAGGCTTATGACAAATTTTACAAATTTAGGGAAAGATTCGAATAAGAAAGGTAAGATGGAAAATGTAAGACAATTTGCTATACCTTTGAAAACTTAAATTGTGTGATTTAATTTGTTATTACATAATTGATTAATTGTTGATGAAATACTAGTTTTTATAAAGGTTTAAAGAGTATTTAAATTACTAGGGTTAATTTTCATTATTATAATTGATAATATTTTTTGTTAATTATATATATTTAAAATTTTGATATATAAATAATAAAGAGAATTCACACACTTTTTTAGTTTTGAGTAATTTACCCTTCTTTTTATGAAATGTTCTTTTTCACAGGCCCTATATTGTGTTGAAGAGCATTGCTTATCCTTCTTCTTTGTAGTCTGCAGTTGTCTGTCCATCTAGGTAAGTTGACCAACTCATGTCTACCATATGTATTGCTTTAATAATACGATTCTGATGCATTCAGGTTTTGTGTAAATGCAAAGGAGGTCTTGATTTTGTGTTGTTGTTTAGAATATTATTATAATCATTGATGGGTTTTTATGTTCTTCTTTAATAGTTTAAGTATTTACTGTATGTGGAATGAGTTTGAGATTTTATGGATGATTTGAGGCATAACTAAGTTCTTAAGACGGTATATAAGCTGGAAACCTATGATGCTAAATTAGCATTAACACAAGAAATTCATACGTTTAATAGACAAGACAATTCTTTGCATAATAAACCCCTAGGACAGTGTATAAACTGGAAACCCATGATGCAGTTCCTATAAGGCTTATCGATGAAAAATTTCACTCGCCTAAAAATCATAGCAAGAACTTGCTTTCTTGATTCACAGGTATAAACAATGCCACGTACCATAGTGTTGAAATCAATTGTAGGTGATTAATTCAATTGATTAATACTTCAACTTTAATGCGATTAATGCAAACTTAGTATTAACATAAGAAATTCATACGTTTAATAGACAAGACAATTCTTTGCATAATAAACCCTTAGGACGGTGTATAGGCTGGAAACCAATGATGCAACTCCCGTGAGGCTTATCGGTGAAAAATTTCACGAGCCTAGGAGTCACAACAAGAACTTGCTTTCTTGATTCACAAGTGTAAACAATGTCACGTATCATAATATTAAACTCAATTATAGATGATTAATTCAATTGATTAATACAATTAGAGGGTGTTGTGTAAAGTTTAGATGTTCTGTAAACTTAAGGGACATAAAGGATACTAACTATGAAATTAACAGTTTTGCATAAATGAGTAATGTTGATAGATCTTGGATGTATAGATGATGACTAAAAGCCCAAATTAGGGCCAATTTTTTTGGGTTTGATCAATTTAAAACCAAATTTGTTAAGTTGTTCAATAAAGGTCTAATAGTTCACAAGTTTGCTTAATGTTAGGCTATTTTGGATGGAAATTATAAAGTATCATACATGCACCGTTATGTAGAGGTCAATTGATCTTTAAATGCCACCTTAAAAACACATGTAGCTTTTTAAAAAAATAAATAAAATCCTTTAAATTTTTACCAGAAACCTAAATCAACTTTTAATTCTCAAATTTTCACCATGTTTCTTTCAATTGTTTAATCACTCTGGTCCTTTCACACATCATCACTTCATACATCATCGCATATCTTCCTTTTAGCATTATGAGCTTTCTACATAGTATGATATTTCTCCTTAGAAGTTTGATGTGAATGATTGCTTAGGTTTTTGGAGATTTGAAAAGAGATGAATAAGGAGTTGAGAACTAAACTTTGTGAATGTCTCTGTCTATATCTGATGATAGAAACATTTTTGCCTAAATAGTGAACATTGACCTCTTTTACTTATTGAATTATCGCAATTTCTCTTGGTACCAAGACTATGAGTAAATTACCACCAAAATTAAAAAATAAACTAATGTATCTATTAAACACATTCGTACCGCTTATCTTGTACCTCACTCACTTATAGAGACACAGACTAAACCTCATGATTGCTTTTCATTGTTGTCTTCCTCTCTTCTACTATTGTGCCTTCGTTGATATGCTACTTCTTCATCCATCACTCTATTTGGTTCTTCGATGGGACCTGTTGCTTATGAGCTTCTAACTGTGCAGCTTTTGGCTTGTTGCTACTTCTTCGTCATTGGCTTGCTGTTGTTTCTCTATGTTGCTGCTTCTCCTCTTAGTGTTGGCTCGTTATTACTTCTTTAATCAAACGGTATTCAGTCACATAGAACACTCAACATAGATCTATCAACTGTAGGACATTGGAAGGTAATGCAAGAGTGATGAAAATTTTTAACCCATACGAAGGAATTGAGTCCAAACTTTTCGGGACTCAACCAGGTAAACATAAACAAATGAATACTACGTGAAAATCCCATTATTTAGCATTAAGTTGATTAGTTATAAATTTACATACAATCATGGTGTAATGTGTAACTTTTGCATGGCTGAAATCTGACGGACCAGATGAAGATTGTGAGGCTCTTCTCCATGAAAACAAGATCTTAGACTCTGCCATCAAGAAAGTAAAAGAAAAAAGGAAGTCAAAGTGAGCAGAAGATGGTAACTTTGTAGATGTGCCACGTAATATAACTCATTCAAACTTAACGGTGTATGTATTACATTGCAAATTTTCATTTAAAATGGCCTAACATTAAGCAAAATTGATAACGTTTAGACCTTAATTGAGCAAGTTAAAAGGTTTGGCCCTAAAATGATCAAATGCGAAAACATTTAGCCTAAAATTAGACATTTAACCTATAGATGATTAACACCTAATGGTTTCATTAATCTTGAGTTTATTGAGGGAGTTGAAGCTTTTATTCATTACGCATATTCTCAACTTGCATATATGGATGACCCAAAGATTAGATGTCCATGTAAAAAGTGCAAACACATTTGTTTCCTTCCTATTGATAAACTGAATGGGCCTTTTCTGAGAAAAGGGTTTGTCTCAAATTATTTTGAGTGAACACGACATGGGAAGCCATTGATTTGTAGCACTTTAAGGGGTAATAAAGTACACTCATCAGTGAATGTAGATGAATTTGAAGGGGGATTAGATTTAGAACAAATTGTTAGTAGTGTGCCCTAGGCCAATGGACATATGTGACTTTTGTACTAACATTATGACTTATTAATAATATTATGAAGTATTCTTTTATATATGCATGTATATCGTTTATGTAATGTGATTTACGTTCCATGAATAGTATTAGACTTATGTCATCAAGTATGTGACTTGATAGTAAAACCATAAGCATTATAATACTATTCTAAACTGTCCCTGATCGATCGTTATTGGTGGAACAATAATGAATTAAGGCTAGGATGTGTTCTGATTGATGATCACGTTTTTCTGATCATGGATATGAGTTATCAAATCAGAAATATAGATATATGTTAGAGAACATATATTGGACCGACCCACAGAGAGAACAATATATGGTTTCATGACATTAATGATTCTCAATATGGTTTGACTTTAGTCCTCTGACTTGAACTCATCATGGTTCCCTACATGAGGAATTCAGTGTTTTGACATTAGACTAAGTTATTTTTAACCGAATAACAAGTAGTCTTATG
>JANKOE010000004.1:49085711-49097027 GCA_026284465.1 Erythroxylum citrifolium
AAAGCCATCCCCAAATTTTATAAAGTGAATTTATCCCTTAATTGTGGTTAGCATATGTGTCCGGTTTAGGGGTCCATTAGTATGGGTCCGAATGTTGGGCCTCGGTGACGGGGTCCAACATTAATGGCTTATTTTCCCCTCAATCCTAAGCAATATTGCAGATACTGTATCGGATTTAGTGCCGGTCAATACCAGGTACCGTTTCGAGTAATTTTTTAAATTTATGAAATAGTCATTGAATTATTTTTAAATTGCAAAATAGTTCATTAGTATATTGTATAGTTGTACTGTATACTTTATAAGTTTACATAAACTTTATCTCCAAAAATCATAATAATAAATAATAATCACAATTAATATGAAATAACAATAATTATTAAATATTTCACATATAAATAATAACCACAATTAATATAAAAAAAGACAATCATCATCATAAAAATATAAAATTAAAAATAATACAAAGTATTTAAAATATTATAGTAATACAATTTCATCATATAGTAAATAATAATTATGTCAAAACATCCAATAAAAAGAATAAAAAGAACAATAAATATTCTTAACTCTCAAACTATTATAATTTACAACAAGAGTTCATGATGAGGAAACAATAAAGTAGAAGTTAAACTTGAAACAAAAACATTTACAATTACATTACATATTTAGAATTTAACATATACATAAAAATAAATAAATAAAATTAAACGAAGGGGAAAAACAAAAACCTAGAACGAAATTCAATCGTCTACGGGAGGGTACTCGTTATAACTGCACTAACTCTAGTTATCATTTGATCCAAAATTTTCATCATTAAGAGGAGCTTTATCATCATTATCATTCAAATTTAATGCACCAAATGACATGTCAATGCTTTCCTATCCAAGATTATTTTCTAAGTCATTGACATCTATCAAATTCGGTTTTTCAAAAACCCAATCTGCCAAAAAATCAATATTATCAATGAAAATTGGATCAGTTGAACTACTTGTGATATTAAGACTTCTAGTAAACAATAAAATTTAATTATTAGAAAATATAAGAAAATATATCGAGATTAATAATGATAATAACATACCTTTCTTGAAGCTTTAAATTGTAACAAACAAAAACCAAGTCGTTCAACTTCTTATGCTATAATCTATTACTTTTCTTGGAGTGGATAAATTCAAATGTGCTTTAGTTTCGTTTACAGCCTATTGCACTCACACAATGACTTAAAATTCGAATTACAAACTTTTTCAATTCTGTAACACAATTTTTGAATTGATCCCACTAAGAAATTGTAATTTGTAAGATAACAAAAGTAGCGTTATAAACAAAATAAAGTGATAATTAATTTTCAACAAATAAGAAAAAGGAAACAACTAACACCTGTAGAAAGTTTTCTTCTTTGTTGAATAGCAATCGACATTTCAAAATTCCCATAAGATAACTTATAAAGCTCTATTTGTGAGCTTAAGAGATCTTGCATTGCGTCAATGCTAACGATTGTTGTAATAGTTAAAAGCATTCCTATATTAACTTTAGCCTGCTTAATAAAATCCAATCTAAAATAGACATTAGGATTCAAAAACACTCCAGCTGCAAATAACAGAGAAGTAATTTGTCTTTCCTTTCTCTCGTTAATGATTGAAAGATATGATGTGTACAAAGAAGACCTATGTTTCAGATTGACCTTGATTGCTTCCATCACTCTCTTCATGGCATAAAAAAATACCCATTGTTGGCTTTTCTTCACTATCAGCCAAGCGAAGCACCCTTACCAAAGGCTTACAAACTCGGATAAAAAATTAGCATTGAGACCAAAATTTTCTCTCTTTTAGCATAATTTTACAAACTTCCACCTCAGCATTAGACCTAGCATGCTAAGATGCAATTCACTTATCACTTGTAAACATTTGTCTTAACTCTTTCTTTATCATAAAAAAAGACTAAATTGATAAGAAATTTGTTGTAAATCTTGTCATAGTAGGATAACACAAATTTCTACCATTGGTAAACTCCTTTCTCATTAAATTCAATACCCATGCACGATTATAGATGAATTTGGTCACTTTTTTAGCTTTCTGCATAGTCTCATCAATAATAGGAAAATAATTAGGATCCCCTATATTCTCCAACATTAGGTCAATGTAATGTGCAACACAAGACGTCAAAAAAAAGAATTATTCTTATTATGCAACATTTTTCTTGCTGCTTTATAAGCGGAATCATTGTCAATAATAAACTGAATAATTTTTTCTTGCCCTACTTCATTTACAACTCCATCAAATATCTCAAACAAAGTCTCATTATTCCTAGCATAATTTTATACTCAATTAATTCTTTACCTAAAGCCAATACCCAAATACTAAAAATAAAATACCATTTCACAAATTTTAAAAATGTGGCAATTAATTATTTAAGTCTTTGCATTCTTGATTTTAAATTTTACTTTAAGTTGATTCAACTTACAAACTTTCAATTGAATCAATTTACATCATCAACATCACCGTAGATTCACATTACATGCCATGCATTTCATTCATAAAAAAATTAACATAAATTTCTCTTAAACCAATCCATTATCAATGAACCAAACAAAAAATAAACCAAAACAAAATTGTGAATCATTCAACTCCAATATCCAACCCATGCAAATCACAAATCCAATTCAAAATTTAATTCCAACTTTCAACTTTCAAACTCCAACCAATTCACAATCAAAAATGCAATTAAGCAGAAAAATCAAAAAGTCAAAAAACACCCAAAAACTAATTCATAGCTTCGGGTTTTTGGGTTGGGTGACGAGTTAGGTTTAGATCTAGGGAGAGCAATCATTATGATAGCGGTGTGGAGGAGGTTCAGACATTCAGTGGTGGCGACGGCGTGATGCGGTGGTCCTCGTCAAGAAGGGCTAAGGACGGTGGAATGTTCGCGACTTCACGTGGAGGAGCAGAGAAGTGTGGATAGGGGATGGAGATGACAATTGCTGGAGAGGAAGTAGCATCGTCAGAGATGGATAGGAGAACGAAGGTGAGTGAGAGTCGGTGAGAGGGAGTGAAAAAAATCAAAAGAAGCAGAAGGGTTCAAGTGTGTGGGGGCACGCAGGGGTTTTTTTAGGTTAAAAAATTTTCATATTTGCAAAATAGTTCCTACATTTTTAAAACTTACAGTATCAACCGGTAATATTGGCCGATACCGAATAAAAACTCACAATACCGACCGGTACCGAAGGCTGGTACCAAAAACATGAATACCATACCGGTCGGTACTGAACAATATTCATACTGTTGGTTCTAAGAGTGAAGCATAAGGACAGTTTGTCTAGCTCTACTTTGAATTATACCTATATTGTTACGTATAAAAATATTATAGTTGTTACACAGCTGTAACTAGTATAAAATTGCAGTCGTTTCTCTCACAAGGAAGGATATATGAATTAGCTAATGTGTGTGTCTCTCTCTCTAAAGTTCTCTGCTCTTCTCTCTTCTTTCTTGACTCTTCTCTTTCTCCTTCTCTCTTTTGTTCTTCATTTTTATTCGCAACAAATGGTATCAGAGAAGTCGATTCTGCGTGGAATCGAAGAAAACATGAAAGCTTGATGAAAGCACATATTAGAAGCGATAAAGTGTTTCTAGAATTTCAAAACAGGAATGAGAAAATGTTTTTGGAAGCTCTAAACATAACAAAAAAATTGGAGAACAATCTACTACAGCTTAAAACTGTGGTGACAATTTTTGAAGTGACAAGGAGTGAAAGTGGGAGTTACTATTACAGTTACTCCGAAACTCGCGAATCGAAATGAGCAACCCATGCAAGAGGACTACATAAAGTCTTTGGCTGTAGAGTCCACCCCTCTCATGAATAACAAAGACATCGCCTCTGATGGTTTCTTAGTTGTCCCCTCTCCCAGCGAGCCTAGTAAGATTGAGATGTACTCTCCGACTTTTTATGCTGTTTGTACCGCTGGTGGTCTTCTTAGTTGTGGTCTAACCCACATGACAGTTACTCCTCTTGATTTCGTTGAGAGTAACATGCAAATTGACCCTGCAAAGTATAGAAACATTTCATCTGATTTTGGAGTTCTGTTAAATGAGAGGACTGTGAGCTTTGCAGGTAGTTACATTGCTGGAGTTTTCTGTGTGATTGTGTCTCATTCTGATAATCTAATCTCCTTCCTCCATGATGCTAAAGGAGCAATTGCTGGTGATGCTGTGAAAAAGATGGGTGGTGTAAATAAAATACGATTTTTCATTTTTTTTTCCATTCTGTAAACCTCCATAATCTTAGGAACAAGGTTTTTTAAAAAAGCAAGAATTGTAACGTATAAAAATATTATAACTGCTACACAGCTATAACTAATATAAAACTGTAACCGATTCTCTCACAAGAATATGAATTAACTAATGTGTGTATCTTTCTCTCTCTCTTTAAAATTCTCTATTTTTCTCTCTTCTCTCTGAACTCTCCTCTTTTTCTTTCTCTTTTCTGTTCTTCAATTTTATTCCCTAACATATATGGTACATAGCATTATTTTGACATGACTCTTGGTTTAATCAGTAACAGCAAAAGACATATCAATACAGAAATGATATTTTTCTGTTGTTTCATTGCTAATAAAAACTTTAGGACTTCATTAATCTGGGAATAAAATAAGATCAATCGTAATAAAATATTTTTGACACAAGTAAACTAAAACTATCTGCAATGGAGATTTATTAGAGCTTGACAAATAAAGCCATTGAAGCTAGTAATCTCACGCCGGTGGGATTGAAATTGTCGCAGGGCTTGAGTTTACAGGATATCTATCATATCCAAAGTTGGGATAAAAATATACAATTTTGTTTTTATGTTCTCAATTGCAACACAAATTAATACACATGGAAAAGCAACTCTTACCCCAAAAAGTGATAGTCTGCATCCTTATTCAGTTCATCTTTCTTCTTGCAGATCTTTAAATCCTGTATACATGAGTTCCAGAATGCAATCGTTTGACCACCCAGAGATCAGAAGCCAAAACTGCAAAACCGTTCCTATCATAATTGAACCTCATTTTAACCTCAGGCGTGAATACAAGTCCGATAACAAAGCAAGCGCTTGCCATAGCTGTGAGGCACCCATACCTCAAGATATGTACCTGCAGGACTAATACTCGGTCTGACCTTAAACCACGCTGAAGAAATCATGCGATGGATACGATACATACACTAACTATCCAATTGGCGAAGAGAAACCAATAAATTCAAGTCTGTAGTTTGTACAAAGTCCTGCTCAAAACCAATGACAGTAATACCTGTTACAGTACCTATTATCCAAAGAGGAATTCTTCCAGAATAATCGGCCATGCCATTACATAATAACTGATATGACCCTCTTAATTCCTTGCCATCTGGATAGGATTGCCTCCTTCAGCAGTGGCCCTTCCTCTTCTCCTGGCAACCCAGCAATCTAGAACAATGCAGCTTTTGAATGGACAACACTAGCAACAACATTTAGAAGGATTTTGGGTTACAAGGTGGGATATCCCACTGAAGATAGTATAATTGACCGTTGAGACCTTATATGCAACTCCGTATTCATGAACACTGCACCTAATACAAGTGCTATTGTATAACAACTCGCAATTAGAAAAGACTTGAAATACCCCCTTTCTTTTGTTCAATGGCAAATAATGAGTTTTTCGTCTCAACCTCTTCCACGTTCAAGAACAACTAATAAAAAATATAAAAATTATCAGCACCCTTTTGATGAGTCGTTAAATCTTAACCAATATCTTATATAGATTTCGTGAGGAATGCCTGCCGTGGCATTCAGGATAATAATATAGTACTACCATGCACTCAGCCATAAAATAGCAACGATGGGTCAGTCAATCCACAATATAGAACAAACTCCAAAATCATTTTCTATACCGTCTGATATACTGATTTCTTAATCATAATTGCATTATAGACCATGTCCAAAATTGATCATATGAATGTGTAAACGCAAATTGTCAAGGGAAAGAAAGGAAAAGGGAGAGGGTGCAGCAATTGTTGCGCCCAAGCAACAGTTTCAGCCAGCAATGAAATTCAGACCAAACTGCAGTCTTTCTTTTGCACTGATCTTGCAGACGTATCCTTTCTGGTGCTCGTTTTTATTTTTGGATTCTCAATACGGTTTTGCAATCTGACGACAAATGAAGTTCCGGCTAGCAATTACTATTAATCACATACCAGCATGGAGTTGCAATGAGCTCTTCGTAGACCTGTCCTTCAATTGCCTTCCAGTTTCCACAAACGATAGGAGCTTTAAGTTTTACTGCCACTCAAGCCGAGGGTAATTATGGTCCTCCATTCAGATTTTTGTGAAATGGAGCAAATAGATGGACAGTTCTTTTATGCCTTTTAAGATTGGTATCTCAGTATAATTCACTCTCGAGAACCCACAGTATGAACTAGAAAATTTTGTATCCAAATGAGTGAGCTCTGATGAATAAAAGAAGAATTAGTAGAAATTCTCATAGGAGAAGCAAAGCAAATCTATTTTCAGAAAAAGGGAGATAAAACAGTAAAGCTATATAGTGGCTAGGAAGGCCCCGGAGATTCTTTCAATTCTAGTTTAAAACTGAAAAGCAGTTGCTGAATAACTCTAAATGCTAAGCCTAGCAGGCCAACAATGTCAAGGAAGGCTACAAATATCCAATAGCAGCAAATAATTTGAATGATAATGGGAAACCAGTTATTAGTTATAAAGAGAAGATTACAAAATATTAAACAGTATACTAATCAGGGTTTGGATACTGGAAAGAGAACTTATTGGCAACCTCTGTCTTGAAACAATATATACCACAAATTCAATTTCCATAAATCAAACCAGACAACAACTTCTTTTTCCCTATTGTATATCATAAGCAGCAAAGGAAAGAACCATGTATGTTACAGAAAGTACAGACAAATGGAACAAGAAAAGCATAAGACATCAAGAAAGAGACAATGATCACCTTGAATATTGAAGCTCCTCCCGAGAAGCAAAATTGGTAACGTGCAAATTACTGCACCAGTCATCAATAATTCTTGTCAAACATCTTACCCAAATCTGAATAACCTGCAAATCACTGATCAAACCACAGCTACTGTATGCTATTAAGGATTGATATTGACTTTACCATCTTCCAGGCGTCAAAGATATTTGTACTAATAAACATCCATCCATGCATTATATATATGCACGCATGTACATATATATACATAGACACACACACACACACACACAAAAATATATGTATCGATATACCAAGAAAGCATGATCAATAAAAAGAAAGCTTTAATTACAGATGACTCTCCCAATTTGCTCATCAGTAATGATATTTCTCAAATAAAATCAATTTCTAGTAGTTCCAAAAAACACCCTAGTTAATTTAAAGGTGGTCTAAAAGCTCCATAAGCAATTTGTGATTCATCACACAGTAATTATTTGCCAGTTTCGCCTTTGCTCATAAGTATAAAAGTTGCGAATGCAGTCACAAAACATCTAATGCTTGATGTACTTATATCAAGACCTAGGTTTTGGGGCCAAGCCCAAATTTACCATATTACATGAAGTCGGCTTAATTTTTTTCATACAACTGCTTATCGTCATGATCCTGAAAAACCATCAATCGGTTCAGTCTCGACAGATGTAACACAGTCAACCACCATACTCATATGACCCAAAAGCAAAGTCCTGAGCAAGAACCAAAATCCACAATACTCCTGTAGGCAGGAAATCCTACAACAAACCAGAAAATTTGTTACTGGGAATACGGATATAAAAAAAGTAAAGCTGAACCAGAAGGACTTTGTCTTGCCCCTCAAGATCAGATGTTTATGAAAGTTTTTTACCTAGAAAAATGCCACTTTTCAGTAAAGCAATATTAAGAAAAATGGAATGCACCTATAATTAAGTAAACAATAAACTCATACAAGAGCATTTTTAGTTCCTTTTCTATTTGCAAGAAGATATCCAAGCAGTTGAGCATGAGGAGTTTCAACTTCAAAAATCTAAGGTTCAAATTCATTCATAGAGGCGGCAGAGGGGCATAAAGTGTAGCATGTACCTTCCAATGAGTGTATATAACTTCCTAGCATTTGAGAAAAAGGAACCAAAATAAAGAAACCACTATACTATAATACCAACGATCACCAATTAAGAGAACACCAGTAAGCAGGACTAGAAATCCAGCCTGAAGTTCACTTCAAGACCACAGCAAAAAGTTGGCGCGCTAAAAGGCAAATGAATTGCCAATTATCCCCCATGAATGAAAGACTGTAAGTTGCCAATTTTTACCACAAAAGATGATGAACTAAAGAACAGCTGCCAACTTACCTATCTAACCAATTAAACCCCTGGCCCTGTCATCATCGCAACAAGTGCAAGTTGGCAACATCCCACAAAAGGAAAATCACTTCATTTTTTCTGGTCTGCAACTCTGTTCTTGAAGCAGTTGAATCTTGAAAGAAAATTGTGATGAAACTATTGATACAGTCCAAAAATAAGAACTAATTGTATGGTATATTATTCTAAAGCTAAACCTCTCTGGCTAAGATCAAGTCACATGATTAGCAAAAAAATATCTCATATCAAACATGAGGAGCGAATGTGCTACTCCAAAGAACGGTCCGATAAAAAACACCAAAGCCTGCATTTGATCAAAGATGGAAGCTTGTCATTGGTCCTCAAACTAGCTCTTTGTAAAGGTATCGTATCATAATAAATTTTCATATCCGTGATTGCAATGGTGAAGCGCAGTAAAGCAATACCGTTTATCAAAATATTACTACAAGTTCAGATCCTAACCACAATCCCAGAAAAACTATAGCCAACACCTTAATATCCTACCCAATACAAAGCCTGCTAAAAATTTTATGTTATTTACACCGATTCTTAAATCTGTCAACCCAATTATGGTATGTAAAAATCTTGCAATTGTCGAAAAAAAGAGCATTCAACAAAAACATCAAACATTAAGCAAAGCAACAGGACAAATGCAGAAAAATGAAAAAGATTTAAATCCGTAACTAGCATTAATACTTGATAAGCACCAACATGTTTACAGAAGACCCAACTTCTAAAGAGAGAACGAAAGAAAAAAATCTAAAAATCAGACAACAAGAGATTCAAGAATAAACTTCCAGACCATACAAAACATTTGCGTACTTCTCTAATACTCCATTGCCTTCATCATCAAAATACTTCTCTCTTATCTTCCGAAACGCATGTAAGGTCAACAAGCTATCTGACCCTGCTTGGTGACTCTTACCCGCAACTCGCTCCACGCTCAGTGTCTTGCAAGCCCGATCTAAACCACCATACAAATTCGCTGAAAATCGCATCAAATGCTTAACATCATAAACCCTTGACGCAAAGAATATTCCGACTATGTTCAGAAACTCCGTTAATGAATTCGGTAGAAGCCTCTGAGTTAAGCACTTAACTAAATAACCGAAATCGTAAGCGCCATGAAATGCGACCCATTTCACGGAGTCGTTTAGAACGAGTCCCGAAGACATCATCAACTCAGCAAATCTCCTCGAGTCAACTCCATAATGCCGATTCTTCTCGAAATCAATCCCCTGGCGCCTCAACAACTCGACGGAGTCATGTGCGTGGGCATCACGCGCCACGTCAAAATCCCTAAAATTGAATTCCCAAATGAAACAGCTGTCCATTCCAAGATCCGGCAAATTGCCGTCTTCGTCGGCGATTGTGAGCCCGATTTGGATCAAATTAAGATGATCGACGTTGGACTTTAGGTTGAAGTAATGTTCGTCGGGATCATGATGCCGGTTGTAAGGGTCCTTAGCACCTCGCCGGAAAACGACACCAGGAAACTCCGTATCCAGTGACACGACGGTGTACTTATCGATCGCCGTCCGGATCAGGTCAATTTCGGCGTCAAGATTATCGGCCCAAACTGAGCGGATGACGACGGGTCGCGGCGGCGGTTGATCGGCGTCGGACATGATTGAGGACGATCCTATTCCGGTTTTCTATTTTTAGGGGAAAATGGTTGGAATAAAGCAATAGAGTGAAAGTGTGGACACAGAGAGAGAGAGAGAGGGAGAGAGACAGTAAAACGACACCAAGAAGCGTAGTTTTATAGAGAACGTGGTGGGTGGGTTTCCTCTGCACCTTCCTTTCTGGTGGAGACTAGAGAGATAAAGGCGGTTTTTGTTGCGTTGGTTTTTTTGAATTGTTTGTTCAATTAATTTTATTTATTTGTTATTATTTATTAAGAAATTAAAGTAATTAAAAAAGCAGCAATAATTACGTCGAGGGGCGATGATGGAGGAGCGAGTGGGACGCAGCCCACGTTCGAAATTTAAATAAATAAACGAAATAAACAATTATATATCTAATTAGATATTTAATTCATTCAAATCAAGAACAAGGTTTCAGAGGTTGACCCAACTTCTTGTTCACAATCACATGGGACGGTCATTTGTTCTTGTCTGTAAAACACGCATGCTCATTTTGCACGTGTCTTCCCGGATAACTTATCCATTCCATTCATTAAATAGGTTTTTTTAAAACAAAAAATAAGAAAAGAATCCCAATAAAAAAACTGCTCAAAGTGAAACCCTTAAAAAATGAACTTTAAAATATTATACTATATTTGATTAGGAATTTATTAATAGAATAAAAATAAAATGTAATATTATTTCTTTATTTCGAAGGAGGATTTATAATAAAATGGAATAGAAGAGAAAGTTTCATACTACATCTCATTCCATCGTAAACAATAAGAATGAAATACCTCCTATTCGGAGAATTAAGATTAAATGTAAAATAATAAACAACTTTATACTATATTACATTATAAACCTTTCATCCAAACAACATTTCACTATATTACATTACGAACTTGTTCATCCCTTCCAGCACAACAATTTTCTAATATTACATCCATTTAAATTTCATTCCGTTATAAATCATTCAATTACATTCAACTAAATATAGCCTTAATCTATGATTCGATCTATTAACAATATGTTTTATTATATAAGGGCATAATAGTCATTTATTATTATTTTACATATATTATATTTTATTCCATTCATTTTTCAAACAACATTTCAATATATTACATTATAAATCCTTTCATCCATGCCAATTTACTATTTTCTAATATCACATCAATTTACATTTATAAATTATTCCATTCTATTAAAAACCTTATGTCCAATAAAAAATAACCTAAATTTGCTTGGCTTGTTATGGTTAGTTCGTATCTCCCCTTTTTCTTTTCGTATGATTTTGCTCACTATACCTGCTGCTGTAGCATTATAAACTGTATTGTTACTCTTGCTC
>JANKOE010000004.1:49145820-49161149 GCA_026284465.1 Erythroxylum citrifolium
CAATCTATTCATAATAAAAGTATCAATGAATTACATATTTCTAATCATATTAAGGACCAGGGGCATATTTGTCATTTTGCACTATTTTTTCGTTCTGTCCCCTGCAACCAAACACATTCTATCCTCGAGACGAAGACTGTTTTCTCTGTTCTGTCCACCATAACCAAACACCTCACTGTCTTCAGTTTTTGTTCCGTTCCGTCTCCAAATTTCTGTTCCATTCCGTCCCCAACTACTAGAGATAGCAACCAAACGCAAAGTAATAATTGTCTCTTATCCGTTAGGGATACATGGCTCATTATATATAGTGAGCCAAAGGCTCTTACGACATTTTGAGCTTTAAGCTCTTTTTCTCTAGCAACCCCTGTCACAACTATCTTTATGTTATCATGCATTCATGTAGTGAAATGCATCATATGTATTCAATCATTCACTTGTGCTCAATTTTTGTTTTGCATTCACATTCACATTCACCATCGAACCTTGGTCCGACATTCAACAATTAAGTTAAATATCACATATTCTGTCAAATTTACATAAAATGAGCACTTCTAATATATTATCCATCCATTAAACGCCTTGGACATTCAATGTTCGGAATTAACACATTCACATCACATAATAATTTGATTCAGAATTTAAACAAAACAATAAATCAATGTGATACCATCTAGGTTACTCAAAGTATGCTCCAGATAGCTATTACCTCGACGTCTCGACAATGTCTGGGTGTTGTGGCTCTAGTTGCTCTTCTATATCATGTAATACATGCATATTTAAACATTACTAATTTGCACATTTTCATGAATACTTAATCATATACATATTTATATGTGATATGTCTAATACATGGTTAATGACAATCTCGAGTATATTTCCTTAATTCACATCTTATGATCATTCATACTTCATAACTCATATATATGTCTAAATTAAACTTATATTTACACTTCATTTGTACAATATTATTCTAAGTTCATCATTTACTAAGATCATTCCAGCATTAAAAGATCACAAAATATCCAATTTATCATTTACCTTTACTTAATACACACCATTCACCTTCTTTGGATCACATTATCCTTCATAGGATCACTTTTATTCTTATAACATCTCCAAAATTTCAGATATGAACACTTGGTAAACAACAATCCATTCTTAAATTTATATCCTCATTCATCTGCCTAAACATATCACACATTTAATCCCTTATTCAAGCATCATTCTAGGTTCAATTCAAGCTTCATTCAAGCCTAAATGCATCTTATAAAAGTACCTAACCATTTGTTATCCCAAACCACACATAAAAGAAGCATATTTGAGGTTTAACCTCTTCCCACGATAATGGGATGCTTCCATCTAAAAAATCCTAACTTTGTTCTTCCAAATTCCAACTTTTCTCAAAACAGATTTTCGAGTTAATTTTTCATGTCCATTTTGACAAAGAAAATGAGGTATTTAGGCAATACATTCTTCTAAAAAAATGTTCCTATATGTCTTAAGTTTCTAACAACATCAATTTCATGTAGTTTGGTTTAGTATTCTGCAAGTTACACCCAAAATACTACATACTATTCTCACATTGTGAGAGCACACTATACTCAACTTCAAGAAAAATTTCGAAACCCTTAAAAGGAAGAATTCAAATTAGATTCCTTCATGAAAATTGTAGCCATCTATCTCTAGTTTAATCCCAAATTAAAACCATCCCATTTGGATATTTACAGATCAAGATATGGCTAAAATACAGATGCATGTTCCATAAAAACACTACAGCTAACATATTTCAACAATTCTTCTTTCACTTTTCCATAATTTCAACTCCTATATGTTACATTCAAACCATCTTATGCATAGTTCATCAACTCTATATCATTTCCTCTTCATGTTCTCCTCAATTTTTAACTCAATAACATCCATGAAACCATCCATGAACCATTGTTTATCAATCATACAAAAACAGAACATAATCTTCATCATTTATCATACATAAATCTTATTTCTTCTCATTTCAAGAACATTTCTCAAACACCTTTCTTAAGCATAAATTTTAACTTCATTATACCTTAAATCCCAATCTATTTCATCTACATAATAACTTATAATCCATGGTTTTCTTACTCTTAAAAACAGAACACAATATACACATTCATTTATTATTTTCCTGCACTCATCCTATACTAAAAAATATGACATAAACCTACTTATTTCCTCATCCACGTTACATCATATATTTAACTCCACTATCATGATCATTTCATCTTTAAACTATCATCACTTATGTTTATATTTAAACAAACCATGAAGATTACTATATAACTTACTTGATAAAACTCCAAGCTGCATTAAAATCACATAAACCCTAGCTTTCCAAGCTTTACATGATCATCAATCTTAAAGGAGGAATAGGTTAGGTATTTAGTTACAAGATGAAGAGATAATAAGGATGTTGAAGAAACAAAAATGAAGGATAGCAAGAACTCAACGTGATAAGGGTGAGAGTAAGATGATCGTGAGCGAAGAAAATGAAAAAGGGAGCATATGGCAAAAGTGAAAGACAAAAATAAAGATGGTCTTTCAAATTGTAAATATTGTGGGATGGGTTTAAAAGCAAGGTAAAAAAAATGATTGGTGAGTGTCTCGGCTTACCACTTAAATAACCAAATTAATAAGTCATTTTCTTAAGCTAACTAATGTCTCTTAACATCTAGTCCATCTGTCTCCAAATCTCTAAGCCATTTGTCACCCAATTTTCTATGCCACTTGTCAATATTTTTATTATCATTTATCAATTGTCTTGCCACTTGACATTTTTCTTAGTTCAAACTTTCGTCAATTTTTCAATTATAGCCTTAACATTAAAAAGTAGCAATAAAATGTCTAAACTTTCAATTTTTTCAATTTAAGCCCAAACTTTAAAAAATGGCAATAAAATGCTCAAACTTTCAATTTTTAAAATTCTAGCCTGACGTTATTTATTGTTCTCCTGATGTCCCTAGCCCTTTGTTTTCTGTTTGTTCTTCTGACGCTCCAAACTACTCTCGCATTACAGCGTACTGCACTAGTATGCTCTTCGTTTTTAGTTCGTTCTCTTGATGTCCTTTAGTGTGAGGGTGTCGGGCATGGACAGGTCCACATTGGGGGCAAGTGCTCCACCTTCAAAAATTTCATATAAAAAATTATTATTTTAAGTTTTGATCCTATAAAATTTTTTTTTTGCTACCATTAAAATTTTGCCTCCACTAAAAAATATTTAATGATCCATCCCTAGCGTCAGGGCTACATAATCTGAAAATCGAAGGGTGAAAGCATCGAGAGAACAAACTGAAAATGAAGAAAAAACTGAAATCAAAGCGTAAGGTCGTCGGGGCTGTATAATCTGATCTTGGTCATTTTTTAACAACAACGTCGTTTTAATTATGTGAATAAACGATGTCATTTTATTAGTCTTCATTTGTTGTGTTAATTTCGGTTGATGTATATTAATAGTTAAGGTTTCTGAAACAAGTGACAAGTCACGTCAGCAAACTTAACGAAAATACTAACATCAGGCTAGAATTAAAAAAATAAAAAATTTGAACATTTTATTGTTACTTTTTGAAGTTCTTGCTCGAATTGAAAAAATAAAATTTTTACATTTTGTTGTTAATTTTTAAAGTTTGAGCTATAATTGAAAAATTAACAAAAGTTTAAACTTTTTTTTGATAATTAACCTTTTTGTAAGTGTCATTAAAAACTAATAAATTTAATAATTATAAAATTGTCAGTATGTTAACTAGGTAGATTTTCGCTGGTGGGGAGGGCAGTTGATTACCCTATATCGACTTGCATGTGCTTTTAAAAAAGAAACGGGAGACAGACTTGGGTGAATTTAATGCATTGGAAATTACAGAGCAGAATCAATTTGCAAAACGGGCCAGGACAGTACAGGAGACCAGGTCCCAAGTGGTATGCGTATTTCTGTTTTTTTTTTTTTTTTTTCCTGAAGTGCGGAGTGCGGACATTTGCTTTTGGAAAGAGCTATCGAGACGCTTGCAAAAAAGTCAAAAGAACAATAGAAAAGAACTTCAATTTTGAGGTTTTTTCACACTTTTTTAAAACAACTTTTGGATTTCTCATTTCGTCAAATATAAAAGCTTCTCCATTAGATTTAGATGTCGTTACTGTAATTTGGGTTTGGCAAATTTCAATATTTCATTAGTAATATTATTATTTAGAATACTTTGTGAATAAAACATAATAAATAGATACTGTTAATAACAATGTGAATCATGATTTATGGAATATACTTTAAAGTATAATAAAACTTTACAAACTTTTAGTTTAATTCAAAGTTAAATCATAGTTATATTATATATTAAATAAGAAATCTTTGAGAGATTGCTACAATTATTATAAATAAATTTTGCATTTATGAACTTAAATATAATTGAACTCAAAATAAAATATATTAATAGGTACTTTTTTTTGAATAAATAAGAAGAATAATTATTAATTCTATTAAGAGCAATATTTTAAAAACTGGACTGTAAGTTAAACTGATAAGATAAAATGTTTAAGGTTTGAAAAATTTAACTAGTATTAGACTTGTAAAATCAGTTAAGATTGAATAATATTAAAAATTTTAAACTATACCTATGAGTTGTGGCTCAGTTGGCTGCGCAGGCTGAGCTTGTGGGAAGAGCTCTTGAGTTCGATCCCCACTAAACACACCTGCAGGAAGGGACAAAGAGCCTTAACTGTGACTACGCCCCGAACCGGATTAGTCGGCCCAGTGAGCTTGGATACCGGTGGTTTACCAAAAAAAAAATTTAAACTATGATCGAAACTAATTGTTTTTATTTATAAAAAATTTAAAGTTTAATTTAAAAAAATTATTAAATGAAAATTAAGTAATTTATTTTAGTTTATAACAACTTATTAATTTGCAAAAATTAACTGTTTATAACTAATCAATTTTTAACAACAAAAATTATTAAAATATTTAAACTACATTAAAAATTAAAAAAAAATAAAAAATAAAAAATGTGTATGATTGAATTTTTTTAATGATGTTAAGAATATAAATGTTGTTTAATTAAATTTGAATATTTGTCCCATCAAACAAAAACTTTTATATGTATTTTAATGGAAAGTGACCAGTGAACAATCCACATTACACTAGGTACGGTAAGCGATGAGTGCCACGTGTTCATACCCCATTGCTAGCCAGCCAAAGAACAAGGGACATAAAACTTCGAAGCTTTAGACCAGACTTCGTTTGGGTGCTCCATTCGACTTCGCAAGCAGATTAGCGGTAGTGCAATGAATCAAAAGTTTTGAAGAAGAAGAAGAAATTTATCGGGCTTCCAAATAACCCATTTGTTTCCATAATTATCTGCTCCAGGTTTTTATTCCCTATGCCCTGAGATTTCTCCATTCATTTTGATGCGACTAACTTGTTCGATGAAAATCTCGACTTTGTGTTTGTTACCCTTTTCCTGGTAAACTTCTTTTTCGAGTTATGCTTCTCGTTGTTGGGACTTCTTTGATACCCCATTTCTTTTTATTTCGTTTTTTGTGAAGGTAGGGTTTTTCGTTGTTTATGGTATTTGTGTTTATATTTTAATTTCTGCATATGTCGACGTCTATCTGATGCGAAAATATTGGTATTGGGAAGGCAGTCTAGAACATCTCAAACATCAGGAATTAAAATCATTTCTGGGTTTTTCTCTTGTTTTTTAAACCCTAGCTCGTTCCAGTGAAAATCACAAATCTTGTTTATTATATATCTAGTTTATGTTTTGGATTTGAAAAGAATGCTTGATCAGCAAGTTCTTAAGCAATGAATATTTCGATTCTTAGTTCTGGCTGACTTACCTTCAACTTTCCAGCATAAGTCGGGGTCCATTTTGATTGCAAAATGAGATCATTTGCGTTTTGGATCTCCAATACTAGAGCTAACGAGGCACTCCATATTTTTCCCTTTTCCGTAGTTAGAACTTAAATCAAATTGATGAACCACTATTTCTACCGTCGGGTTAAGTGGGTAACTTAAAGCATCTTTATGGGTTGGAGTGGTAGTTAGAGTTGCAGCTTTATCGTGTAGAAGTATAATTTGTAGACACAACAAAATATATTGAAACTGCCTGGGTAATTGTTGATGTTAATAGTAAAGTCTCGTATGCTGCAAATTCAAAGATTTTCTGCAGTTTGCAGGCACTTGTTGAACTTAATTTATACACTGATTGAATTTCGAAATTTGGTTGTAGATGTCATTGCATATTGGTAATATTTCATCTCGCATTCGTAGAGATGAACTTGAATGTGTTTTCCGAAGGTTTGGACGGTGCAGTGTAAGACTGAAAGATGGATACGGATTTGTGGTGTATGAGTTTCCTTCACATGCAGAGAAAGCACTGAGAGCACTTCGCAGGAGTTATATATGTGGGCAGCAATTAACTCTCTCATGGTCAAACAAGCAACCTAGAGCATTTAAGGGATCTGCAAGATCTGAGGGATCCTATGAGGCACGTCATGGAAGGGATACAAGACGAGAAGAAGATATTGTTGGAAGAAATTTGGCTGATTCAAGTGATCATGGAGATAGCAGGATGAATATGATTAAGCAACCTGATAGTAATGTAGGAAGGATTGGTTCTGCCAACATGCTTGATGAAGAGATAGCTTATCATCACGATGGTACTAAAGATTTCATCAGGGAAGGTCATGATTATAGAGAAGATGCTCTGGAAGAAGGTCGTATGGGTGTTCGCAATCCAGTAGATGATGATCGATGGGGTCATCAATTCCATGACCCCATAGATGGAAATGGTGTTGACAATGGACTAGAGTTTGATAGGTATGAACCTAACAAAGTTTATGATGAGAAAATTGATGATTATAGTCGTCAAATGGCCTACACTGGTGGGTCTGCTTTGGGAAGCTCTCACAATATAGGCAGAGCTCATATTGGTGAAGGGACTTCAAAGCACCCTAATGATGCAAAACAGCGAGGAAATTGCTATCAATGTGGAGGCTCAGGTCACAAAATGCGGAATTGCCCCCAAAAGAATGCTTCACGAAGAAACTTAACTAGCTTTGACCATAGGCATGATATTGATAGAAGAGGTAGAGACAAAGAGGAGCTGGTAAGATTTAGGTCCAGGTCAAGGGAAGGATTGCGGAGTAGGGATACTAACTTGAACATGCAACTCTTGAATGACATGAAACCAGGCTCTGGAGGGAGATCAATGATTGGCGGAAGCTACCAAGTTTCTCAAGAAATTGACAAATCTGTGAGACAAGATTACAGAGGAAAGAAAAGAAACAAGATGGAAATTGGTTCTCCAAAACGACTTAATACCAAGAAAGCAAGAAGGTCAGTTTCATCTTCTCATTCTGATTACACTCCATCCAAATTGCAGTCTACATTACCATCCTCTAAGCAAGTCCCAAGATCCGGTTCCCACTCTAGGTTAAGATCATTATCTTCCCGAGGAAATTCAATATCATTTCATTCTAGGTCTACTTCAAAATCGCCTAATTCTAGATCAAGATCTATAAGATCAAAGTCTAGGTCAAGATCAAGCTCTCCTACATCATTATCTTTATCTGTATCACTTGGTCGACCTTTACCTTCCTCTTCAAATAAGGCTCAGTTGATTCCAAAATGCTCAGTTGATAATACACCGGAATCCAAGGAGATTTTAATTGAGCATGAGCAAACAGCAACAGTGTATACTCAGTTGGAAGATACTAAACTTGAAGATGAATTACTGGCAGTGAACAATAATACTGCGGTTTCAATCTCCAGAATGGAATCTGAAATTGAAAAAGATGAGCCTCTTAATAAGAATAGCTGGGTGCACCAAATGACATCAAGGTCCCTGAATGAAGGAACAGATCCAAGCACTCAACTAGCAGACAAAGCAATTGTAACTGAAAGTTCCTATAAAGAGGTTTTGAACAAGACAGGGGAGTGTCCAAATACTGATGCATTGATAACAAGGCAGTCAATGGTTCCAGTGAAGAAGCCAGATTCTGAAGCAGCAGATGTTGCATACCCTAGACATACAGCAAGCCTTACCTCAGAGGAATTATTCATGGTTTTGAAGCACTATGGCTTTGAGCTCCAAGAGGAACACAAAAATCATACTGCAGAGGCTTATTTTGGTTCTGCACGTTTGTGGCCATGGGAGATCATCCACTATAGGAGGTTGAAGAAGGGTCCTATCACCGTCGAAAATTATGCAAGGCGGATTGAACAGAACCGGGAGTTCGGGATTATTGACAAATATGTAAGAAGGAGTAGTGGATGGGGAGAATTGAGCCAAGGAAACCCTTGAAAGTTTTTTTTGGTTGATATGCCGAGATTACAATCACATTCTTCGATTATGGCATTTAGCAAATCTGCACTTCGGCCCCTTATTTTACTGGAGTTCACATGGCGAAGTCACTAGCAAATGTTTTAGGTAACTTTGAACTGGTATTGGTATATTGCAGAATGTTGCACTTGGTTATCATGACCTTCCATAGCTTTAGGATTCATATGATTGTATCCAGTTGGTCATTTTTTGAGGATTGATGCTTAGTGGGATCACTTGAATTTGGAATGTATCTAGAACTGATTTTATGAATCTCTTTTATGTGCATCCTTTTCCTGGATTTATCGAATGTAAATATACGAATATGAGCCATATTAATCTAAATGATTAAGTGTTTTACTATCGAACTTATGTTTGCTATGATTATTGATTAGTATTGGCAATAGGCCTGGTCCTGTCCGACGTGGCCCAAAATCACTGGGTGGGCCTAGGGACCTTTTTTTTTAGCCCAAGGCCAGCAACAGCAAAATGACATCAATTTTTAAATTTTTTATTAAAAAACTGGCTGGGCCGCGCTGGCTTGGATCTGGGCTCACTGTCATCCTTAGCTATGATGGTTTTCTGTCAAAGTAAATTGAAAAAAATGGTATGTTTCTTAGCTCTCTATCATCAACATATTGCAGACTTGTACTTCCCTTCATGCCAATTCACTATGAATTCAACTTTTATGATTGAAGTATCTTTGGAATTTATATTGTTTTGATCTGCTACGGGATGTTTTCAGATGTGTGGAACTGGAATGTTAAGAAGTTTTTCTTTCTTGTTCTGATGATTCAAATTTTATATGCCATAGTTACATAAATATCTAGTAATTTTCTTTTGCTTCTAACATGAGTGGGAAATGACTATTGTTTCTTTTTTGTCCATAAAATCTGTGGAACCAAGTACTACATAGATTTACGGGGTGAAGGAAACCATTTTGATTTTGGATAGACTGTGTTTGAAGAGACATCATTTTCTTATGATGAATGTTTCAGAATCTATTAGTTCATCTTTTGTTCTATTACATTTGCATCAGAGATTGTGGAGCAACTGATGTATGGTTTCGTTTCATTATTTCTCTCTCCCTCTCCTTGTCTAACCAAAGGAGAATACTGTGGATTTTGCTATTATTGCAAAGGCATCTGTTGGTTTTTCCTGTAAAATGTAAAAAAATGTTGGATAAGGCAGTCTGTTGTACTTGCCATCTCAATCTATGGTGTAAACATTGTATTTGATAAGGCAGTCTGTTGTACTTGCCATCTCAATCTATGGTTTAAACATTGTATTTGCTTTACTTCTTACCTGATGGAAATGATTCCTATGGACTCACAACCTTAAATGGAAAAGAAGAGTGCTGTTAATGGCACAATAAAGGTGGCATTTAGATTAGTGTGTGAATGTAGTGAACGATGGGCGTGGGATGGACTAGAAGGGCGAAGGGGGGATTAAAATTTTGTATTTATCATCTGACGTAATACATACACTTCAACTGTCTCAATTACTCTTAGCATTTATGTGTTTTAAATGGACTTTTATTTCAATGCTCGAACTACCAAACAAGTTACACCTCCTCCCCCTTTTGCCATTAACTTGAAGAAACAGTATACATATGATATATCCATTTCATTTCATTTCCTTTGAGCTTCATAAAGTGATGAATAATGGTCAAGTGGGCATTTCTTTTCGTGTCTCAGTCTGAAGCACCTTGCATGGTGGTATTATGGTTTCCTTTTCCTATGCCTATTGCCTAGCCATACACATTTGAGTTCATGGTGGGGCCACTACATTCTTTTCTGTAGGAGTACATTTATGTAATACAGCCTCACTTGTCAACTTTTGGCTTCATCATTCAGTTAAACTGAAGACTGCGTCATTGACATTGTCTAGTAATTTCTGACGTGGCATCATGAGAGATGAAATAGTAAAATACCTAACATTGTGATTGCATGGCAAATTTTGGCAGTAGTTACTAGTTTAACCGGTTTACATTGTTTTCTGCTAAACAGGGGAAGATAAGCTGGACCTAGCCCAGGATCAGTAGGAAACAAACGCAAGAAACTACCTCTGTCACCACTACCTCTGTCACCATATCCCCCATATTTCCTATCTTCTATGATTCCAAAGATAAACCATAATAATAAAAACAAAACACAGAACGGGAAGCTTGGAAAAGAGAAGCAGTGCTATTTTCGCTCCACTTTTCTTCCATACTCGGGTTGCAACATGAGACATGGAGCTACAAGGTGGAGCGCAAGTAGCACTACTTGAGATGGAATAAAAAGGAGATGAAACAGATAAAGCCTATTTTGAAGTCCTACTAAAGCTATAGTAGCCGAGAATTAGCGGGGGAAAAGGAGCCTACATTCTAGCTTCTCCTAGTCTTCATGGTGGTCCTGTTGTCTTGGAGGAAATCAAGCAACACTGTACTCTTGCATTTGGGGCATTTGGGGTCGTCCTCCGAGAGCATCACGTACATGAGACATCTTGGGCAACCTACAAGCACCATAGATGTCGCCTCAGGGCTATTGGAGTATGGAAGACTGCCATCTTCTTGGTTCAGCTCCGACGACACACATGAGCTCGGCGGTGAGGTTGTTGACTCCGTCGCCGATCGGGTCGGTGACTCCACCCTTTGACCCGTTCTTGGTGGTGATAGGTTCAGTTTTAAGTCAAGCTTTGGGATGTTTCCGTTTCTTCGACTCATCTTCTCCGTATCCTGTGTAGTAGTAAACCCGCCTTTCTGCAACAACAGAAAGACAGTCTTAATTCGGAAACAAACGATCACTAAACAAACAAAAAAATAAAATAAAAACACAACTGAATTGTACTACAAAGTCTCTCATCCAGATCAAAGCTGATCATATAAAAGGAGGTCTTACAAGAACTAGTTAGGCATGTGTTACCTTAAGGTTCAGGAACTTTGGGAATCAGAAGAAAGAGGAAGGGTTCTTTCAATTCAAATCAAGGATTGTGATGGTGATGATGAGAAAGACTCAAACTTTATGATGGTGGCTAGGATTGAACCATAAGTGGCAGCTCCTATAGCACCAAAAACATGATCTTGGTGGTTTGGACCTCTAAGGGCATTATGTATATATATAAAGAAAATGAAGGGAGAGAGATTAGGTTTAATTAAAAGCTTACCTTAATTATGGAGGAGAGGTGGAGGGTGTAAGAGTAAAGAGAGAGAGAGGTGAATTGAATTGAAGTTTTTGGTGGAAGAGTGTGTAAATTGAGGGCAGGAAATGTATTTATGAATGGAAAAAATCCCAAGGAGTGTATTGCAGTTGCAGGAGGAGGAAATTTGGAGTAAATATTGCAATTATAAAGCGCAGGAGGAAGCTTTCATTCATTGCCTTTAAAGGGAAGAGAAAGGAAAAGGGGTCGGTGTTTTAAAGTTTTTGTGTTATGTGACAGAGAAAGAGAGCAACAACACATACAAATACAAGAAGCACAGGAAATACCAAATGGCCTTTAAAGAACCAAATTACATCTTGAAGCTATCACCACCTAAGAATTTAATGGAAATTAATAAGTGTCAACCAATTAAAAGCAAAGTATAACAGCTAAAACCCACCCCCTTTTTTAATTAAATATATCCCAACAGTACTCACCAATTCTGATAGCAAAAGACACCAAAATATTAAATGGTTACATCCAGATTTTACACAGGAAATTTTAAGATTACCCCTCTGATGAGTTGTGACCTACGTTCTGTAAACCATCCCTTGTAGTAAATTTCCAGTATTGTCATATCCTTTTTAATGCAGAAGTTGTTAACTTTATGTTCTAATTAATATGATAATATAGCTAAAATTCTAATAGCTAGCGTTTCTAAACTGCAAAAGTGCACGCCAAGTTGCATTTATCTTGAACTTCACTTAATTTACATTTGATCAAAGTCAATAAAGCTTGCCCTCATGAACATGTGTAACATTGTACCACTCTGATTTTGTTAGATGAGGTGGAAGTCAAAGTGATTTAAATGCACCTTGATGTGTGCCCGAGAATCAGTGAGAAGTCTTATCGTAGAAAAGGAAAACAGATGAAAGTATATCTTCATCCTCGTTTATTTTGTTAGAGATTTGTCATATTGATTCGGATCTAAGCTTGAAATGTTTCTGAACCAAGTCCTGTGAGTCTTCATTCTTTGTTCTTAATTTTGGCTTATTTTGTTTTCTTTTAATCTTTTTTTAAATAAAAGAAATTCTCTTTTTCATGGTTAGTAAAGCTTGGCATCAAATGAATTAAGCAGTTGTCTCGTTTATTTTTATTTAGAACCATAAAAGGTCAAGGTGGACTTTGGTTGCTTAGTTTTTCATAATCAATTGGGTTTAGGTCGAATATGGAGGCTGAACTTCTAGCTATCAAAAGAGGTTTGACTTTAGCTTGGGATAATTGCTTTCAGAAAATTGCTCTATGTTCAGATTCTATGAAAGCTTTGCGACTATTGGAAGGACGGGATTGAATGACACACTGTCATGTCAATATTATCTATGACATCCAAATTTTGTTGCAACAAAATTGGTATGTGAAAATGGCCCATTTACTCCGTGAAGGGAATTCGGTTGCCGATCATCTAGCCAAGCTCGGGGGGCGTTCTCCGACTATTGACAATCGTGTGCTAGACTTGCCACCAGCTTCTGTTTCTCTTCTGCTGCTGAAAGATGCAGCTGGCACCCTATATTTACGGGTTAAGTTTAATTTTACTACTTTCTTTTTGTTTTCTCTGTACCAAAAAAAAAAAGAGAAAGAAAAGCAATTAGATCCATGAATAATGTTTGAATCTGTGAGATAGTGCTCTGCACGAATTCTTAAACTACTTGTGTATTAGTGTATATAATATTAACAAATGTATAATTACGGAACAAGTCCTTTACTTTCGAGGTTTACTAAGCAAGAGGAAGATTGTCTTGACAAATGCAAAGACCTTCTTGAGTTTGACTCAACTTTTTCTTTGTAACTTCAACCTAGCTCAAGTGCCATCTCCAATCACAAGCATCTAAAGGCTCTTTTAACTTATTTGAGAATAAAAGAAAGAAGGGAAGGGACCATCCCATTTAGTCCTTGTCAATCCAGTTTATAGTACCTGAACACACACAAAGTCTACCATACAACTCTCACTCAGGTATATTTCCAGAAAGGACATTTAGTCCTAGACTTTGTACAGGATTTGTTTCTTCTTCATTCCTGACAATGACCTATCCCCTTCTTTAGTAGTTACTGGTGTTTGATAAGAAGTAAGGTTAGTCAGTAATTCTATAAACCATCATTAGTGCTGTTATCCCATTTTTCTCAAATTATTTTCAGATAATAAAATATGTACACATATCTGAAATTTAATTATTTATATTATAATCCACATTTTCTCTATTCAAACGGTAAGAGATAAGAAATTTGATTTCTTTTTTCACTAGTTGACAATTCTAGAAAAAAAAAACACACAAACACAACGTGCCTATTTCACAAAACTTCCCGCTACGTGAGAGTTGAGGGAGGGTTATCAATGTTCCTAGGCTTTCCTTTGCATTTTTTTTAATAAAGAGACTGTTTTCGTAACTTGAACTTGTAACTTTTTTATCACAAGGGAGTAATTTAAATAGTTACTTCAAAGTTTATCCGCATTCTAAAAATGATCATAAAATATGACAAATATTAACTTCTTATTTTTATATATAAAATTTTCATTTAATTAATAAAATGGAATGTGCTCTCTCGTGATTTACTAGTAGCTTAGTTCCAATCCTTTATTTTTGGCACGTATGGCCTCCTATATTCCTTTCTAATCAAACAAAAATATAAGCAATTCTCAAACAACTTTATAATTTCATTTGAGTGGAAGTATTTTTTTAAAAAATCAATAGGACTAAAGTAGATAAAAGTTTTCATTTTTTGGATACAATGGACAAGAAAAATCAAAACATTCGAACTAGCACAGCAGTCTGCGATACAAAATCCCGTGCTGGTCTCGGTGAAGCTGAACCCTAAGCTTAAAGTTATCTGTTTCAGTCATCATCATCGTTATTAACACCCAGTAGAAGTTCTGCTAAGGCGTAGGATTTAAGGAGATTCGATAGCACACAATCTTATTTTTACTTAACAGAGAGGTTATTTTCGATAGACTCACATATAATGTGTTACGAAGATGCTATAAAATTATAGATGAAATTTTATTAAGACCTATAATCTTAAGATTATCTGTTTCAGTATTTAATAATAATAGGAATTAAAAAAAATTATTTGCCTCTAATCCGTGGACGTGTAGTGAAAATCTTGAATAGAATTCCTTGTTGGCCACACGAAGAAGTGGCCATTAATTTGTAGTGTCATAGATATTAATGGTAATGGTGAGATATGATCCAAATAAATTAGCCACGAATGAGACACTATTAATTAGACAGTTGAACTTGAACAATACATAATAATTGAGTGGTCTCATTCTTATCTAGAAGGATGCCTAATGGGTTAGGCGTCATTTTTGTTGAGCATTGCCTTTTGCCCTTTTGAATATTTTTACATATTTCGTTTTTATAAAAACAAATTAAAATAGATCAGAAGTTAGAAGGAGTTATTGGAAGGTTGACCCTACTTTTGTGGATCTAGTAAAAACGCATTTTTGTATAATCATCTTAATTCAAGGGGTATAAAATGAGATAGTCATATGTTCTTGAATGTTTTATTTGTGTAATTATATACTCCCTTTTATTCAAAATAAGTGTCATTTTAGAGAAATGCACACTTATTAAGAAAGTTAATGAAATGTCTGATATACTCTTATTAATTACCCCCTCCGATTCATAATAAGTGTCGTTTTAAAAAAACGCACGCTTATTAAGAAAGCTAATGAAATTATAGATATATTCTTATGAAACCTTTAATGAAATTAGCATGTGAGAGAAATTGTATATTAAATTGCCTTGAAATTGTGATCCGTGTAATTAAAATGAGAGAGAAATTAAAGGTTAATTTTGGAAGTAAAAT
>JANKOE010000004.1:49186646-49199344 GCA_026284465.1 Erythroxylum citrifolium
AATACTGACTTGAGCGTCGGAGGGGCCTCCCGGGCACCAACCCCCGGCGTGCCTTTGTCTGTTTTGCAGGTATTCTACAGCCGAAAACAATCGGAATGATGGATCCGGACAACCATGTTCAGCCCCGGAAAAATCTGACAGAACCAGAATCAAAAATATATACACGGTCCTTGGGGCATACTCCGACCAAAATTTGTAATCATAACATCAATATTATCTATACATCCAAAATATCAAAAGGTAATTAGTTCTGTAGGATACAACCTATACAAGATTTTATACATTACAGTTTTTATCTTAGAAATTACATCAAAGCAAGTAACATAAGCAAAATCTAACTTAACAGCATTCCTGGTCTTCCATACAATATATATGGTATACATGAATGCCAATTGTGTAACTTTGCTTCTAAGACGTGCTCCAGTGTAATTTTTTTGAATTCACTTGATGGCACTAGATAACGTAGACATGGCTCGTGTCAATCCCAGCCATCCCTGGATAACATTCTAAACTTCACCTGTAAAATGACACTTAAAGAACAAATGGTCAATATTTTTTGGTTCAACATTACAAAATCTGCAAGTTCGGTCTATGTTCAAGAATAGCAAGTTATCCTTTGTTGGTAGTCTATTTTGAAGACTAAGCCATGCAATGAAGAAGTGTTTTGGCGTATGTATTGTTTCCAGATAAATGACATCCATAGTTGTCTAGTGTACTTGGCTCCCAGTAGCTCATAGACTTTCTGTAAAGATAAGGTTCCATTGATACATAATTTATGCTTCCTATATACTACCTCCCTACGGCCAACCAATTGATCCACTAAAGTATTTCGGATCAGTACCAATCTCTTCACTAGGGGTGAGTCTCGATTGTGAGGTTCCCAATCCCATATTGATAAGCCCCTAAAGTATATTTAATGAATCCATCTCACCCACAAAGAATCAACTTCAGCATGGATATTTCACAACACTTCAGACAAAAGCACCGAATTTCATAATTTACAGTTTTTCAATCCCAATCCACCCCCCTCTCTTGTTACACAAATATCGTCCCATGCCACCCTAAAATGCTTACCACCCCATAAAAACAACCTACATATGGAGGTTATCCTCTCAAGGATAGTTGTTGGAATGGGAAATGCATGGAGCAAAAAAAAAGTATCCCTTGAATGACCGAATTAATCAATTCAATTATACCCGCATATGAGAGAGTCTTACCATTCCATGCATTGATATAAGCCTCTACGAATTCAAGTAGTACAGAAAATTAGGCCACCGAGACTTTCATAGGTGCCAAAGGGACCCCCAAATATCAAACAGGAAACTCACCCATAGGATATTCTACTATCTGCAAAATGTCCGCCCTATCTCGTCCACAAACCCTAGACAAGTAAATACTGGATTTTGAAGAATTCACTCTCAACCTTGCCACCTCTTTCAGTTCACTCAACGCGTTCACTAGTATATGGATAGAAGTAAAATCACCTCTAGAGAATAACATGAGATCATTCGCAAATGCAAAATGAGTGATGCCAAGTTGTTGACATTTCAGGTGGAAGTGAAAAAGGGAGTTGGCGGTTCTCACTTTTAGCAATCTTGAAAGGTACTCCAAACAAAGCAAGAAAAGTGTAGGTGACATGTGATCACCCTGTCTCAATCCCCGTCGACCCTTGAACATACCATGTAGTGTACCATTGACTGAGATCGAGAAGGATGTAGTGGTTACACATTCAATAATCCATCGTACAAACTTATTAGGGAAGCTTAACCTTTTCATCATATCTTCAAGAAAGTCCCATGATATCGTGTTATAAGCTTTTGTGATGTCAATTTTTATCATGCACCGTGGGGAAATACGTTTTCTAGTGTAACCTCGAACTAGTTCCCGCGATAGAAAAATATTATCTAGCAGACTTCTACTTGGCACAAATGCAGCTTGAGCTGGTCTAAAATTTTTCCCACAACCAAAGCCATACATTTCGTCAATATTTTTGTGATCACCTTATACACAACATTCATACAAGCTATCGGTCTGAAATTTGTTACTCTCGGTGCTACCTTCGTCTTTGGGATGAGTGTGATGATCTTATGATTTAATTGTTTAAGCATCCGACCAGTAGTGAAAAATTCCTTCACAACTAAAGTCACATCTAATCTAACCCTATCCCAATGTTTCTTGAAGAAGGCAGACATATATCCATCTGACCTCGGAGCTTTGTTATTGCCTATATCAAACATAGCTCGCTTGATCTCCTCATCCATAATCAGGGCAATCAGTGTTTCATATGTTTCCACATCCAAAACCAATCCATTTCTTACCACATTTAAGTCTAATATGTTTAGAGGGGTTTAAGTTCCAAAGAGCCCTTTTTAATAACTTATAACACAATTTGCCACTTCTTCCAATGATGTAGTCACAGTCCATCCTCCTTAATGAGATGAGCAATATCTATCTTCCTCTCTTCTGAGCTACTACATGGAAATACCTCGTACTTCTATTAGCCTTTATAAGATGCTTACATTTAGCCTTTTGTTGAAAGAACTGTCTCTCTGCATCTAGCAAAAATTCAGCTTGCTTCCTCTTGATGTTAGCCTTATGTTTCAGCTCTACATCATCAGGCCTATTGAGAGAGGACTTATACGTGAGTTGAAAATTCTTTTGTGCCTTCTTAGCCTTGCTAGATATGTGAACATATGCTTCAGAATTTAGAGCTTTCAGAGGGTACTTTAATGCCTTCAACTTCATACAAAAAACGTATTGAGCTGTCCCAACTACTACCATCTCCCAGCTGTTGGATACTATGTCCTGAAATTGAGGTTGGTTATGCCACATATTAAAGAACTTAAAGGGTTTGTTACCTTGAGAGTTCAATTGATTGAAGGCCACCATTACAGGACAATGGTTAAAATATGCCAGCATATCTAAGAAATGAGCTGAACAAGCATAACCCAAAGATCCCCATGCTTGATTGAGGAGGACCCGATCCAATTTAGCTCATAGATGATTTTTGTGCCAAGTAAAAACCTCCCCCTAGATGGAGCATCTTCTAGGCCAAGAGTCATTTGGAAGTCTAGCAAATCTTTAAGCTAATATGCCAAAGGAGGTTGACATCTGAGCCTTTCCCTAGCCTCACACACACAGTTAAAGTCCCCCATTATAATCCAAGGCATCAAGGAATCCGGGCCCAGCCCTATCAAGTTCTGCCATAGTTCTCTTCTTTTTGTTACATTATATAACCCATAAACAAAAGACACTATAAAGGTAAGCTGAGATATTCGGCATTGGACTTTACAATGAATAAATTGCTCTCCCACCTCCAAAACTTGACAATGATAAAATATAGAATTCCATACAATACATATTCTTCCTCCTGCAATAGATCCATAGTTGTGACAAGAGTCCCATCCTTTGAATCTGTTTTTCATCATCATACTAAGACCATCAATAGACAATTTAGTTTCAAGGAGACACATAAGCTTATAGTCATGTTGTCTAATAAGATTGACAACACTATTTTGTTTCGAGGCCTTATTTAGACCTCGGACATTCCAACATAACATCCTCATTTGCCATTTTGGGAGGGGCTCTCCCCTCCTGTCCTCTTAATTGTTTTGGTAGTACTCTTGCTCACATCTTCGCTATTGATAAACGCCTGAACTTGCACATTACCCCTTTCAGTCACTGTTATATTGGATTGTGTCATCACAACCTTTCCTTTGTTAACAGTTCTGTGGGTTTGCACCTTCTGCCATTCTCCATCGCTAGCTTTTTTAGGATCCCTCCAAGCTTGAGGTACCTTTTGTCCCCTTATTCCAGTCAATGCCTCCCTGTTTACAGTAACTTCAGTACTCCTTTCATTTTGTTGTTGTTGTCCCCCTATTTATCAGGATTTACCTCTTTAATTGATCCCACATGAACTCTTGTTTGTTCATGCACTTCTACCTCTGCCCCCTAATTGGGCTGATTCATAGAGCCTCCATCCGTAGTAATTCTTCCATCAATCTTCCCTGTATTAGTGAGACCAAAATCATCAGTAACTTTGAGCTGGTAAACCTAGATAAAGCATCGACTATTATGTTCTCTTTTTCACTGTGGTATTGAACCTCAAACTCATAACCCAAGAGTTTTGGGAGCTACGATTGTTGAAAGGATGTAGATATGCATTGCTTCAATTAATATTTTAGGCTCCGTGATCAGTTCTCACAATGAATGGTTTGATGCTATGATAGTGTTGCCAATGTTTTATTGGGTTAATCATAGTCAAAAACTCTTTTCCATAAATTGTTAGCCTATGATGTCTTAGAGCTAGTGTTTTGCTAAGAAAAGCAATTAGGTGATCATCTTGCTGTAGCACAACTCTGATGCTCAATCCACTAGTATTAGCTTCTGCCACAAAAGTTTTTGAGAAGTTAGGAAATGCCAAAACTGGTGCTATCGTAATTGCTTCCGTTAGCCTTTTGAATGCTCTATTGTCTTCTTGCTGCCAACTCCACTGTGAAGACTTTTCTTTCTTTAGTAATTCTATAAGGGGCCTTGCAATCAAGCCATATCCCTTAATAATTCTTCTATGATATCTGTAATCCCTAGGAAACCTCTTATCTCATTAATGTTCTTCGGTTTTGGCCAGTCTATAATTGTCCTCACCTTCCTTATGTTAGTCGGTACCCCCTTCTTGGATATAGTGTAACCCAAATATTATATTTTTCTTGCTCCAAAAACACATTTGCTCCTGCGTATGTATAATTGATTATCTTTTAGAGTCCCCATTATTGTAGTGAGTTTCTCTACATGTGATTGCAGAGACTGACTATAGATTAATATATCATTAAAAAAATACCAGAATGAAGCGCCGAAGGAGTGGTTTAAATAATTCGTTCATCAACTTCTATAAAGTTGAAGGTGTGTTGGTCAGACCGAATGACATAATCAATAACTCGTAATTCCCTTCGTGCATCTTGAGTACTATCTTTAGAATGTCTTCAAGTTGCATTCGAATTTGGTGTCACCCCTAACGTAGATCTAGTTTGGTAAACCAACTAGCTTCATATAATTCATCTAATAGTTCTTCTATTAATGTAATAGGGAATTTGTCCTTGATCGTGTGCTTGTTGATCTCACGATAATCCATTCTCATTTGAGAATGTCGTTCTTTTTGACGAGTACTACGGGTGATGCATATGGTCCGTAGCTGTGTTTGATGAAGTCTTGGTTCATTAAATCTATTACAGATTGTTTGATGACATCCTTCTGAGCACCCGAGTATCTGTATAGTCAAATATTAATGGCTTTTACCCCCTCCTTCAAGTGAATATGATGGTTGTGTTTCATGTCTGGTAGAAGTTAGGGCAATTCCTTGAAAATTATGGCAAAATTTGACAACACCTCGTTGATTTCGTCGAATGCACTCCGCTGGTCCTCATTTACTCCTAGTTGATGGAGTTGACATTCAATCAAAAATGTCAGTTGCATCATGAAGAGTTGCCCTCCCTTCGAGCGTTGTAATGTTATATGAAATTCCTTGTCAGATACGACTAGTGATCTCCCATCCGAATTTCTGTTCAGTGTAACTATTTGTCCCTCCTAGTTGAATGTCATGATTCTTTGCCTGAAATTACAAAGTATGTCGTTCAACCCACTAACCATTGAACTCCCAGTACCACATCACAACCTCCCAAGGATAACACTAGCGTATTTATAGTGAATTGGATGCCTTGCATTGTCCACGTAAAATTTATACAACATTGTTTATATTTTTGCCTCGATCTCTAGCCTACTGTGATTTATATTGGTTCTATATCCCTCACATTGAAATTGCCTTTCTTCATGATCAACGCATCCATAAAATTGTGGGTACTACCGTTATCATTCAGGATATGAATCACATTGCTTCGATGTATTCCTATTATCCTCATTTATTGAAAGTTTCACTCATCTGACAGTCCAATCATCACCTGCATTGACACGTTGGGACAATCAACTGGTAATTGTTCTTCCTTGCATTCTTCATTATCTCCCTATGTTACAATTCCCATGAAGTCTTCGTCTTCAATGATAACATAAAATTATAGTTGCTTCTTCTTGCATTTATGACTTGGGTTGTATTTTTCGTTGCACCAGAAGCAGAGTCCACGTACTCTTTTCTCATCTAACTCCTTATTATTGATGTGCTTACAGTTTTTAAGCACCTTCACCATTGTCAAATGTGTTAAAGTCATCGGAGTAGGCAATATTTTGTCTGGGGATAAACTATTGTTTCCAATAGTTATTTGTTACGTTCTCAGAATTGTACTTTAGCTTCCCCCAGGATTTACATTCTTCGTTATGTTTCCTCGAGAAAAGAAAGTACTCCCTTTCGCAATCAATATTGCTTCCTGCTTCCTTACTAGCATATGTGCTTGGTGTAGGAAAGAGGGCTTATGCAACCTCGGTATTACTTCAATCTTTGGTTTAAGGCCCCTCAAGAAAAACCCAATCAGATATTCTTTAAGCAGTGATAGTTAGTTTGAATAGTGATCGAACTTGACGTAATACTCCATCACCAAACCTTCCTCCTTCAATTCTTTAAAATCTCCTACTGGGCCATCTAATAATTTCGTGTCAAAACGTTGGTTGAACATATTAAAAAATTCCTTCCAACCCACCATTTCTGATTTATTTTGATTCCTTAAGTAGAGCTTATACCATTCCTAATCTTGTTCATCCATATGAGGGATTACTAGGCTCACTTTCATCTTCTCCATAGTTTAATCCAGTTGAAAAAATTGCTCACATCTATACAACCACAATTTAATTCACTCACCGTCAAATGTTAGGAATTCTATTCTACTCAACCTTGTAGGAACCAAATTTTCATCCTTCTCCTGTGCGACCTTATCACTTCTACTAATATGTTTCGAAATAACTGGAATTGTAACTCCTAACTCTATTCCTTACTGCTACATGAATTGCATGAAAATGAATTTAAGCCCCAACATGTGTTTCTCATACTTATCTATCTTATTTTGTGATTCTAGCAAGTTTTTTGTTTATGGTTTGAACCTCCATTAGACTCTTAACGTTTTCTTCAATTCTTTGTAACTCAGCTCCCCTTGTGCCTTTTGCCATTGATGTTTTTCCCTTGAATCAATTGCTCTGGTACCAATTGTTGTGTTTTTTTGGTAATCCTGTATGTACGTTCAAATGAAAGAGAGAAAAAGAAGAGATAAAAAATCCAGAAGAGGAAATAGCCAATTATGTTATACTTATCTTCTTTTATCTGTTGCTACATTGTTTAAATACACGTAGAAGAGAACATAAGATGGATGTTGGTCTTGGGTTACAATCGTAGGACTTTATTTAAAATAATGCATCTCATGCCTAATGGTTTATCGTTGTCATTTTTCATTACTTCTATGATCCTTTGAATTTCCCATGATGCACTCATCTTCTTCATTAATTTTTTTATAACTGTTGACGGAATAAAATTGGAAGCTTCAAGGAAGACGAGGTTTAGGGTTTTGTGTTGGTATACATATTTTATTTTTTTAGGGCTAATGTTCTAAATGGGCTTTTCTTTTCTAGAGCTTTAATTTTAATGGTGACTTTTAGCCCAATAAACATGTACATATATGTTAATAGACTAAAGGTCTAGAAGATTTATCTTTTGTCTCCTCAATAATGTGATTAGGGTACAAGATACCATTAGTTTCTGAATTAACCACCTATGCTTTAGTTGCTTTCAAGACATATCAAATGAATTATAGTAAACTTAGAATGTCGAAGACTGCAATTGAATACTCAAACCCTCAATACCATAGTATAGAAAACTTCTTTAACTAAGCAAGAGAATAGCTAATTTTTATTTGGTATAGTAATAAGAAATAGAACATAGCCACACAAAAAAACTAGTAATTCAAGTTTTGATGGGATGAACCAATTCCATTTTGACCTATTTATGGGACAAATCTAATTTAAAATTGAATTCATTGTCTCACCTAATCTCATTTAAAGCTCAATTCATGGGATTATGGTGCCATCAAAGTCTTACAATTTGTTTTTATTTAATAAGAAATGAGATACTTACTGAAAAAAATTATTAGTGGTATAATCTTTTCTTCAAAGCTTTGAATAATTATAGAACTAATTTGTTCATAAATTAAAAATGTTAAATATTTTATATTTAAATTCTTATTACAAAAATAAAAACTTAATTCCTATTATAAAAATACATCATATTCACCCTTAGTTGAATTTTAGTGCATTAGTTGACTTTAACTTTTTATTTTTTCCTCGCTAGTGGAAAAAATCATGTGCCATCAAGAATTTACTAAACATAAGTGGCAATGATGATTAGATTAAAATAATATTAAAATAAGAAATAAACAAAACTAGAAAAAAATATGTAAAATACCTATAACCTCCCTTTCTCTCGCTTTCCTTTTGAAGTCTCTAATTACCATAATGTTAATCTTCATCAATCCTCAATTCATAAAATTTCTAATTTTTAGTCCCTCATCTAATTGAGGTATTGTCTAATTTTGTGTAATATTTCTTTTTTATGCCTTAATTATGTCATTGATAAATTTAAGGATGACACAGGTCAAGTTGGGTTAGCTACAACCCTTTTAAGTCGCTCAAGTTTGAGTTCAATTAGATTTTATGCAGTACAAAATTTGTTTGAAACTTGAACTCATCCAACTCCTACTCAATCGGACCTAAATATTTGACGCCTCAATCTCACCCTCGTCGCCTCATGCCTTCGATTTATGGGCCAAAGATTTGATCAACAACACTAGTAAAGAGTCACAACATCAACAATGCATCAATATCGGTATCATAATGACAATACTATCAACACCACCTTCCATTAGACCATTACAAACAACACAACGTAGAAAAGTGAAGAAGCAAAGACAAACAAAGAAATAGAGAAGAGAAGAAAGATGATGAAAACAAAAGAGGGAGTTGCTATGATAGTCATAAAACAAAGAAATTCATAGAGATGGAAGATAGATGACGGAAGCAGCAACAATATACCAAGAGAAATCAACAAAAAGAAGAAGAACCAAAGATTGCTTGAAGCGAAAAAAAATAGATTTTGTTTTTCATATATATATATTAGGCTTCAAGCTAGGTAGGAATGTGGAGCCTAGGGGTTGCTTTCCAAACTGTATTACTAAGCCAATAAGCCTTGTTAAATTGCTTTTGATACAAGGAAATGAGTCTTTGAACTCGATAACAACAGTGCATCCACAATAAAGTTTTTTTTAAATGTATCTTTTTGGACTTTATAAAGTGATCAAAATTTATCTAAAATATTTTTTTGATTGTCGTAAGACCATTTTGTTTCATTTATATTTTTGTATTGAAATAATAATTAAATAATATATAAAATTTAGAAATAAATTAATTAAGTAAATAATGTTATTTCAATCTCATATTATATCTATTAATAAAATTTTATTAAAATAAAATTAATTTTTTTAAATTCATTGATAATTAATATATTTTAGTTATTGAAATTAATATTAAAAGATAAAAATCTTAATTGAAGGTGTAAAACCTTTCTCATCCAGTTCAGTAGATGTCATTGGTATATATACAGTTACAATAGCAAAGAGGTTAGTATATACAGAGATATTTTAGGGATGCTAATTATCTTTCCTAACTAAGTTGATTTTACAAGGACTCTTTGTTACAACTGAACCAAATTTAATAGTGGTAGGGTAAAATTCGACCTTATCTCCAATACCCTCCTTCAAGCGAAACTGGTTGGGACAAACAGAGAGCTTGTTGTGCAAACAGAGAAATCGAGCTGGTGGTAACGACTTGATAAAAGCATATGCAATTTGACTAGTCGTGGATATGTACCGAATGTATAACCGTTTTTTGGTCATTTGCTCTCGAACAAAGTGAAAATCGATTTCAACATGCTTGGTACGCCCATGAAAAATAGGATTTATAGCTAGATAGGTGGTACTAATATTGTCACACCATAGCACTGGAGGCGAGGAAAGCTGAATACCAAGTTCAATCAAGAGCTTTTGAATCCATAGCAATTCAGCAGTGGTGTTGGCTAGGCTGTGAAATTCTGACTCGGTACTTGAGCAAGATATTGTTCATTGCATTCAAGAGCTCCAAGATGTTAAGTTAGGAACAAGATAGATACAAAAAGCTCCTTGAGATCGGTGATCATCACGAGAGGTAGCCCAGTCAGCATTTGAGTAAGCATGAAGTGACAATGTAGAGCTTGGTCGAATGAGAAGTCCATGTGTCATTGTGCCTTTTAAGTATCTAAGGATTCGTTTGACAACAGTCTAGTGACTCTCTATTGGTGCTTGCATGTATTGACACACCTTATTCACCACGAAGGCAATCTCTGGTCTAGTTATTGTGAGATATTGGAGAGAGTCGATAATCCTATGATATCCAGTAGTATCAGAATACGAAATGCCAGAGGCAACAAGGTTTGTAGAAGATGCCATTGGAGTAGATGCAAGCTTTGTCGAGTCCATCTTGATGCAAACTAACAAATCATGAATGTATTTATGCTGACATAGAAAAAGACCAACAGGGTTGCGAGTTGCTTCAATGCCAAGAAAGAAGTGTAGAGGGCCTAGATCTTTCATGGCAAAAAAATGACTTAAAGATGAAACAATAGATGTAATTTCTATTTTTGAAGATCCTGTAATAATGATGTCGTCGACATAAACAAGAATTAAAATGAAAAAAGTGGCAGCTCGTCTAATAAAGAAAGAGGCATCAGCTTGTGATTCATGAAATTGCATTTGGAGAAGATGAGACCAAAGCTACGTACACCATGCACGTGGCACTTGCTTAAGACCGTATAAAGATTTTGGAAGATGACAAATTTGGAAACGAGGATCAACAAAGCCATTTGGTTGCTGCATATATACCTGATCATTAAGAACACCGTGAAGAAAAGCTTTTGAAGCATCTAACTATTTGATTAACCAATTGTACTGAACTACCAATGCAAGAATAAGGCGAATGGTTGTTGGCTTGACTAAGGGACTGAAAGTTTCATCATAATCAAGGCCATGTTGTTGAGTGAAACCCTTTGCCACCAAACGTACTTTAAATCGATCAACAGAGCCATCAAGCTTGCGTTTAATGCGAAAAACCTATTTGTTGCCAATAATATTTTTGCCCATGGGAGGAGGTACAAGACTCCAACTATGATTAGTGATCAAGGCGTTGTATTCTTCAGCCATTGCAACACCCATAGAGGGTCCTTAGATGTTGTGGTGTAACATGAAGGTTCAGATTCAGGAAGTGAGGTGGCTGTCATAGCATACTTAGGATTTAGTTTATCCTGATTTGGCACGTGTTTGCATTGCATGTGTGACATTTGTTGGGGGTGAAGAAATAGGATTGGAATTTGTGGTAGGAGAGGATGTTGATGTTGAGTTTGTGGAAGTAAGGAAGAACGGGTGATTGTGCATAGAATTTGACGGGTCAACATATGTTGGGGATTGGGATTGGACATTTCTTAGGGAAGATGGGGCACTTATTGGCGGTGGAGAGAAGTAAGGAAAGAAAATTGGGGGTGGCTCGAGGATAGATGGTTGGGTGGATGGCTCTCGATAATTGGGTGTTGTTGTGGCAAAAGGAAAATCTATCTCATTAAAAACCACATTAGAGAAATATAAATTCTATTTTATTGTAGATGCGAACACTTATAGCCATTGTGTTTACTACTATAGTCGAGAAAAACATACTTAATCAAACGAAATTGGAGCTTGTGATGATTGTAGGGATGCAAGTGTGGGAAGCACGCATAACCAAAAACTCGAAAAAACTTGTAATCAGGCTGAGTATTAAAAAGCTTTTCCTATGGTGATAGATAATTAAGCACTTTGGTATTTAACATGTTGATGAGAAAAGTTATCATCTTAAAGGCTTCAAGCCAATAAATCGATGGAACTAAGGCCCTCGCAAGTCGTGTAAGACCCATTTCAATAATGTGATGATGTTTGTGCTCCGACGAACCATTTTGTTCGTGAGTGCGGGGACACAAAATACAATGAATAATGCCACAGGATGCAAACACAGAGGATAGGGCTTTCTATTTAGTACCGCCATCAATTTAAAGACATTTATTACGACAACCAAAATAATTCTCAACTTTATTCTTGAACATAAGAAAAATCGAAGGAACTTCAGACTTATAATGCAAAGGAAAATCTAGGTAAACTGACTAAAACCATCAACAAAATTTAAATAGTATTTAGCACTAGAGATAGAAGAAAAAGGAGTAGGTCTCCAAACGTCTAAATACATCATTTCTAAAGGATGAGTATAGGTGGTATTACTAGGAAGAAAAGGAAGTGTATGACTCTTCCCAAGTTGACACAAGTCACATAAATTAGAAGTGCGGCTAGCCACTGGTAACACAAACTTTGTAACAATACGCTGAGTGATGGCAGAAGACAGATGTCCAAAACACTGGTGCCAAACAGAAGTGGAAACACGTTCACTAATAAGTGCTGTAGAAAAAAAAATTTTATGTGACATAGACTGTTGTGGTTGGGGCTGATACAAACAATTTTTAAGTGCTCCTTAAAGAATTGCACGCCCCATCAGTTTTGTAATATCCCACCCTCAATTGGAAGGGTAAAATGGTAAATTGGCATAGGATGAGCTAGATAGAGCGTACATAGGACTGCTCATGCATAATAGGATTGTTACACAGTCAC
>JANKOE010000004.1:49199444-49211925 GCA_026284465.1 Erythroxylum citrifolium
AATAAAAATGAAAAAAGTGGCAGTTTGTCTGTTAAAAAAAGAGGCATCAGCTTGTGATTCATGAAATTGCATTTGGAGAAGACGAGACCGAAGCTACGTAAACCATGCACGTGGCACTTGCTTAAGACCTTACAAAGATTTATGAAGACGACAAACATAATTTAGAAAACGAGGATCAACAAAGCCAATTAGTTGCTACATATAAACCTCATCATTAAGAACACCATGAAGAAAAGTGTTAGAAAGATCTAACTGTTTGATCGACCAATTGTACTGAATCGCTAATGCAAGAACAAGGTGAATAGTTGTTGGCTTGACCACGGGACTGAAAGTTTCATCATAATTAAGGCCATGTTGTTGAGTGAAACCCTTGACCACCAAACGTGCTTTAAATCGATTAATAGAGCCATCAAGCTTGCGTTTAATGCGAAAAAACCCATTTTTTGCAAACAATATTTTTGCCTATAAGAGGAGGTACAAGACACCAAGTATGATTAGTGATTAAGGCGTTGTATTCTTCAGCCATTGCAACACGCTATAGAGGGTCCTTGGATACTGTGGTGTAACATGAAGGTTCATATTCAGAAAGGGAAGTGGTTGTCATAGCATACTTAGGATTTGGTTTGGTAATCCCTGACTTGAAGCTTGTTTGCATTTAATATGTGACATTTGTTGGGGTTGAAGAAATAGGATTGGAATTTGTGGCAGGAGAGGATGTTGGCGTTGAGGTTGTGAAATTAAGAAAGAATGATTTGTTGTGCATGGAATTTGTTGTGGCAACAGGTGTTCAGATTGGGAGTGAACATTTATTGGTGGTGGAGAGAAGCAAGGAAAGAAAACTGGAGGTGGCTCAAAGATAGATGGTTGGGTGGATGGCTTTGGAGAATTGGACATTGTTGTGAAAAAAGGAAAGTCCATCTCATTAAAAACCACATTACAAGAAATATAAATTCTATTTAATTATAGATGCAAACACTTATAGCCCTTATGTTTACTACTATAGTCGAGAAAAACACACTTGGCTGAACGAAATTGGAGCTTATGATGATTGTAGGGACGCAAGTGTGGGAAGCACGCACAACCAAAAATTCGAAGAAACTTGTAATCAGGCTGAGTGTTAAAAAGCTTTTCCCATGGTGATAGATAATTAAGCACTTTGGTAGGTAACATGTTGATGAGAAAAGTTGCTGTCTCAGAGGCCTCAAGCCAATAAATCGAAGACACTGAGGCCCTAGCAAGTAGTGTAAGACCCGTTTCAATAATGTGACGATGTTTGTGTTCCGATGAACCATTTTGTTTCTGTGAGGACATGAAATACAATGAGTAATGCCACAGGATGCAAACACAGAGGATAGGGGTTTATATTCAGTACCACCATCTGTTTGAAGACATTTTATGCGACATCCAGAATAATTCTCAACTTTATTCTTGAACATAAGAAAAACCGAAGGAACTTCAGACTTAGAATGTAAAGGAAAAACCCAGGTAAACCGACTAAAACCATCAACAAAATTTAAATAGTATTTAGCACCAGAGATAGAAGAAAAAGGAGCAGGTCCCCAAACGTCCGAATACACCATTTCCAAAGGCTGAGCATAGGTGGCACTACTAGGAAGAAAAGGAAGTGTATGAATCTTCCCAAGTTGACATGAGTCACAAAAATCATAATTGCGGCTAGCCACTGGTAATGAAAACTTTGTAACAATACGCTGAGTGATGGTAGAAGACGGATGTCCAAGATGCTGGTGCCAGATAGAAGTAGAAACACATTCACCAATAAATGCTACAAGACAAAAAATTTATGTGACATAGACTACTGTGATTGGAGCTGATACAAACCATTTTTAAGTGCTCCTTGAAGAATTACACGCCCTATCTATTTTTTTTAGCATAGAAACCAGAGGAATAAAAAAGAAAGGTGCTATTGAAATCTTTGCAAAATTGAGAGACAAATAATAAATTCTTCGCAATGGATGGAACATGTAATACATTACGAAGATAAATGCCACCATTATGTGAAGGTAAGAAAGAAGAACCAATATGAGAAATGGTTTAACCTGAACCATTGCCAACAACCATTGTGTCAGAGCCAAGATAATTTGAGCACATAGTAACGTTGTCAAGGTCTGCAGTTAAGTGATTGGTAGCACCAGAATCAGGATACCAGTTTGGATATAAGGGGTAAAAATAGAAGTGACATAAGCTGAGTGCTGCAAAGAGGGGCCATGATATGTAGTATCAAAACGACGCCGACAAGTAAGGACGGTGTGACCCTAATATCCACAGAGTTGGCATTGCATAGGAGGACGGTGTGATATAGAAGATTGATTAGATTGGAAATGACCATGTTTACGACCATGACCTCAGCCATTAATATCACCTCGTTTCCTCTGGTTTTGGCAATTAAAAGTAACAGAGGCATGATCGACTGAAGAATCTGCTTGTTTGACGACAACATTAGCGGTAAGAGAAACATCTTCAATTGGGCGTCGCTGACGATAAAGGCGACACTCATAATTAAGTAACACGCTGTGGAGTTGAGAAGATGTAATTTCATCCAATTTGGTATAAACGGATACCACAAACGAATCATAAACATCCCCAAGACCATTGAGAGTATGGTCAATAATATCTACATTATGAATAGAAAAACCCACAGCTGCAAGAGAATCAACAAGATTTTTTATTACCTTAAGATAATCTTCATAGACAAAGATCCTTTGGTGAGATTGACATCTTTTTGACATCTTTAGTTTTAAGATAATGCATACGTGACCTAGAGGTAGAGGCATAAAGTTGTTGTAACGTAGTCCAAACGAAAGCAGATGAGTTGCAGTTAACAACCTGTGCAAGTACACTTTTAGTTAGAGAAGAAAGAATCCAGCTAAAAATGAGTTGATCTTGTTCATTTCATGTGGGATATTTAGGATTGAGTTCTGCCATAGAGTCAGAAGTAGCAATAAATTTAGGAGGACAGGGAAAAGTGCCATCAACATAGCCAAGAAATCTGAGTCTACGAAGAGTAGGAAGAAATTGGGCATGCCAAAGAAGATAATTAAAGACATCTCTTATAGAAATGTTGTTGAAGATATTTTTTGATTGGAAAAGTGAAGATAGAGATGATGGGGATGGTGTAGAAGAAGAAGAAGATGATGATGATGAAGAACTAGTGGCCATGAAAAAAAAAGACGTGAGTCAAAAGGGTGGCTCTGATATCGTAAAAGATAGAAATCTTAATTGAAGGTGTAAAACCTTTCTCATCCAGTTCAGTAGATGTCATTGGTATATATACAGTTACAATAGAAAAGAGGTTAGTATATACAGAGATATGTTAGGGATGCTAATTATCTTTCCTAACTAAGTTGATTTTACAAGGACTCTTTGTTACAACTGAACCGAATTTGTTGGTGGTAGGCTATACTTCGACCTTATCTCCAATGGATATTATTATTTAGAATTGAATATTTGACATTTTAAAAATTTTAATTAAAAATTAAAATCAATTGAGTAAATAAATTAGATTAGCCATCATCATCATCATTTATGATTATTATTATCATCATCATCATTATTATTATTATTATATATTCAGTCAATTCTAAGCTATTTCACACTTTGCATCACTTATCTGTTTATCTCTTTTAATTTTGCTTCTTTTGATTACTTAACTTTTAGAAGTTTATAACTTAGAGGTGATCGAGTCATTTTTATTACCTAACATGTATCTTTGAACAATTAGTTCCCATTTTGAGGGATATTAATTCACTTTATTTACCATTCAAAAAATTAAATTATGGAAAAAGATGAAAATTTTATGATTTTCATAAAATATGAAAATTTGAAGAAACTAAAAAAAGAAACTAAAAACTCAATAAAACATATCGTTTGGTAAACTTAGAAATAAAAAAATAAAATAAAAACTGCATTAGAATCAAATAAGGCCTTAATTATTTATTAAGCTTGAAAATTTCTTTACTCCAAATTGTATGATTGTAGAATTCTATTAAGTTAAATGAACTTAAGATGCTATTTCATAATCATGAAGTGCCAGCATGAAGAATACTTATAATAACATGAAAAATATTTTATCAGTTACATATAGTGACTTTATTAGTTAGAAATGTTAACAACTATTCATTGTATGTTATATGAATTGCAGTAAGTAGTTGAAACTACTTGGAGCTTTTAATTTCAATAATTTGAAGATTCACAATGTTAATATGTAAAGGTGACTAAAACGTATAGTGCAAGGTTAATAGTCTATAAAGATTAGCGAATATTTGATGCAAGATCACGTGTACAAATTTGAAATTGTAATTTTCCATATAGATGATGGTCAATTTAGAGGCAGGGGATAAATATTTTATTCAAAAATTAAATAAAGAATTAGTATTATTGAAGGTTAAAACATAAAAAGGAAGTTGAATAGCATTAAACTAATAAAAACAAAGTAAATAAAGATCAATTAAGAAAATGCTAGATCTACATCACTTATAGGGAATTTTAATTATCACATAATTTTTGTGAGGCATAAATATTTACATGATGACCTTTTGCCTAAATCACCAAATGATCATATGATATATAATTCTTGACATGAAAACTTTAATGCTTATGCATCATCTTTTAGTTCCTAAGCGAAAGAGAAATTTCATACTTTTAATTATATGACTTAGATGGCATGACATTCAAAAATAAGATTAAGCACAACTTGTATACAAGAGCATCTTAAAATAACATTTAACAATCTCATCAAGCTCATTTATCATTATAGGTCTCAACATTTATCAAAAGATGCCCCCTTTTATCATAGATGATATTTTAATTAAAGAAGCATGTCATTTGTGAATTCATATGCTAGACCTCTAAGTCACATAAGGAGAGCTCATAATCTTCCATATATTTAGAAGAGAGCATTATATCACCTACATCATCTATGAAGACTTGAAAATGCATGTACACATATTTTTATAGGTCTTTTTTCATGTGAAACTAACACTTTCAATTCCTTTCATATGTGATGTCATATTTGTAGTGATTTTTGATATATATATATATATATAAACAATCCGGGATCTCATTAAGGACTTTCTTGCTTGCCCTGTCGATCATTTTTTGACATCTTTATGCGCTAAAGCCTTTAAACTCAAAGTAAAGGTAAACCGATTATTGCTAAAACGCGCCAAGGTAAACAAACGCTAAAATCAGATTAAGACGAGGAATGTTCACCTGAGCAATGATTACCGCCAACCCCTTCTTAGAACTGAGAATAGAACTGGACTGAAAAACTTCTATACATATATATATAGATACTCCCCTTTTGTTTCTTGAGAGGTTGTTCCGGATGTTATTATCCAATTCTTCATTTGATTAATGAAAAGGTTCTTTTCCTTCATATATATATATATATATATATATATCTTTTTAAAACAATGCTTATCAACTAAACTCACTAGGAGACGGGGTTGAAAAGAAATCAAGTACTAACCCCCATAATAAAGGAAGATTTGTAAGGGTTCCTCTTTACCCGAAGGAAGGCATATATATGAAAGGCTTTTCTTTGCATATTGAAGAAGTTGTGGGTGCATTCTTAAGCAGTGACGGGGCTACGTACACACTTGGGGGGTCACTGGGCTCCCCAAGTTTTTTTTAAAAAATTGTTTTCAATATATATATAAATATATAAATATAGAGTTATTTAAGGGTCAGTGGTGTATTGGACCCCTCAAAATTTTAAAAAATTAATTCTTGAGCCCCCTATCTTAAATTCCTGGCCCCGTCACTGTTCTTAAGTGACCGTACGCTAAGGATATTTTTTAAATCACTATAAAAATTTTATCTATATTGTTGTGATGACCCTCCTTTTTTGTGCCATCCATAAACCAACACCACCTTGCTTAATTGTGTGGAACATATATAAAACCTTTTGAACTATAAAACATTGAACTCTTGGTTTCTTGATAACTATATTTTACCTGAATTGCTTGTTTTAAGCTTATTAATGTAACCATATAGCTTCATGTAGTCATTTATGTTGTCCCTTGCTCTTACTTTGTACATTTTTTTCTTGGTAGTCTGATATATTGATGAATTGACAAAAATATTAAGCTTCTCTTTGAAGTCTTAAAACATTTTTAAAGCTATTTTAATACTAAGCTTATTCAATATTTGTTGTTTAAAAAGCCAAGGAAATTTGTTGACACCAATCTTGGTTTGTTGGTAGTGAAGCAAAAATATTTTGGGTTGTAAGTTTTCATCTTCAAACACCCATCATTTTTATCCTAACTACTAAATAACTCCCATTTTGATCCCCAATGTTTCCATATATGAGTCTTTTACGTTCATTATTCTTGAACCTAATATTAAATCCACTTGACGCTAATATTAAATTGTTAAGCACTCTCAAACATCATTCCCATTTTCTATTATATTAACCCCTTCATTTGCTTCATGCCTAAGTATTTCGCTTGACCTCTTTACTACTACATCAAACTCTTCCCCTCTTAGTTATTTATACTTTTCTAGAAAGCTCTTATAGTAAGATGAATCAATTCAAACCCCTTCATGATCTTGAGGTAATTCAACAAACAATTTACTTCTACCCAAATTCATTGCCCCCATTTGTTTATGAATCAATGCCTTCTTACAAAGCTTCATTTATATTAATACTAGATAAAGTTAGGGATGACATTTGGTCGGATTAGGCTTTGGTCAAAAAGTAAAAAAAGGGATCATGACATAATTTTTAAAGTTTTATAATAACAAAACAAAATTGTTTTAATTGAAAATTTAATTAAAAATATAGTTTAATTTTAGGTCGTGCTGTACTGTTGAGCCTGAGTTTGAACCAAGTCTAAAACTCAAAAATTAAAAAAAAAATAAGTCCAATTTGAAGTATGATAACTCGAGTCAAATGTATTGAGTTGAGCCAAGTTGGACTAACCCAAGCTAAATTGCCAATACTAGATGAAGCACTAGGTGGAGCACTCCCCTCCACATTGCCATTCACCGATCCCGTTTCATAAAAGACTTACTTATAATAAGGTTTCTAGTAGGTCGTTGATGTTTAATGGCCTCTTGGTTACCTTGACTTAGCCCTTTAAGCAATGTTGTGTAGTCTTATTGTTAAAATAAAATAATAAAACAATAGGTGCATTTAATCCATAAGCATGATACCTTGTTTCACGGTTGGTAACCATCTTTTCTGCTTCAATAGGCCCACTTAGTCCAATTACATCTTTACAAATTAACTTTTAAATCATAATATTAGACAGAGGATCCGTGATATAATAGCATAATAGGTATAAACTGAATAATTTATCTGCAGTGCTACACATAGGTGGGCAGGGCAAGTGATGCCACATTTAAAACTGACTAATTTATTTCTGAAGCTCAGAGCGTATCCATAATGGCATCGCATTGGTCTTGGAGGACATGAGATTCACTTGGGCCTATTTCTCTCCGCAAGCCTTGATGTCGTGCACACCTTCAACTGCACAATTGGTATCGCTTGCCTCTCCAAGACCAATCACATATATGATACACTCCAGAAATGATAGAATAGAATGCTGGGGAATCATTCAAAATCAAAATGGTGCACAGCCACAGAAACAAGATGGTGCCTCAGATACTCTGTTAGATTCAACATTGTTGGGCTTGCTGATTCTAGTGAATAATTCTAGTAACATTCCGACCATCCAATTTGCTGCCTCAAATCAATCCAAAACTCTAGTGGCCATCGATATAGAGATGGGCTTTAGTAATCCTAACTTGTTTCCATAACAAAATTCTCAGAGATTGACAATTAGCATGTGCCTAGGTGTTGAACACATGGTCAGTTTAGAGAACATAATTGATCAACTGATAGAAATTATAACACTTCATATCCATTTGGTTCCTCAGATTTAATATTGGGGGTAGGCGATCCATAACCATACAACAACAATCGCTTCGTATCCATTTGGTTCCTCTCATTTCAACCTCTAACCTAGTGCAGTACTCGAAACCAGTGATATGAATTCAGAAACACTAACTATGACTTAGATCAAAGCAATACCAATGAGTAAACCATAGGATCAAACGTTACAAAATCTAAATCCAAGATCTCCAAATGCAAGTAATAGTGTTAACAACTAGAAGAAGAAGAAAGTTTTAACCCTTAAAACCGCCTACCAGCACCACCTCGGCCGAAACCAAACTGGGTCACCGGCACAGAAACCGGGTCGACCTGAATGACACCGGGAACATCAGACATACCCAGGGCAGCAAGCATGTCAATAGTCTCCTTATCGACCTCAATCTGGTCGGTTTTGATGGCAGACACGTCGGGAACAAAATCCATGCGACGCTCGCGCTCTTCCTCCTGAAGCTTGAGTGAGATTCCGCGAACTGGGCCCTTCTGGATCCGCTTCATAAGGTGGGTGGAGAAGCCTGCGATCTTGTTTCGGAGGCGCTTCGATGGGATGATAGCAACCTCTTCGATCACCTTCTTGTTGGTGTGGAAATCAAGAGTCATGCGAGAATAGTAGCGCTCTATCACTTGGCGTGACGATTTCTTCACCGTCTTGGTGCGTACTCGACCCATCTTCAATGCTCTTCCTTTCTAGCTGATGCTCTGTCGAGCCTACCCTGTTTTTGTTAACGGAATGAAGTTAGAGAAGGGTTAGGGTTTTGCGTTAGTTTTACTTTATCAGGGTTTAGGGTTTTCTTTTCTAGAGGTAATGATAACATTTGGTCCAATAAGTAAATATAGGCTAACGGGTTTTTTTTCCTTTTATTTAAAAATAAAAACTTATTTGATCGTTAATCACTAATAATTACATATAAGATAAAATTTAAAAATAACTTTTTAATTAAATAACAACAACATTGTAACACTACTCAGTTAAAGTCAACATCAGATCAACTGTTTCGTAAATGTTGCGCTTGTGCTATTTCGAGAATAAAACGTCGACGTTTTAATTAAACCAAACTTTTCATCTTTACTTGGCTCATCTCTTGCCTAAGTCAAGCCGATGCCCCCTCTTTGTTTTAATTTTGCTTCTTGTCTCAAGGTACTAGCGCAGTCCTTGAAGATCTCTAATAACGGCCATATTCCTTATCATTCACCTCATGATGTATTTCTCGACAAGATCCACCGTTATCACAGCGTCCTTCTCGTCATCTCCATTCCGATTTTACTCGTTGTCTTGTGTTGTTTGTGATGCCCTTCTAGTCGCAGAACTATGAGATCAATAACAGAAAGATGTCGCAGAGTTTGAAGTTGGAGTGAAAAATCATCTGAACTGTTTGGGAGGTGTTAATTGCTAGTTGATATGGTTGAAGGGTTTTTGAATTATATGGGTGGTATGAATTATGTTGAAGATGCATTATGCATGTGGCATTAACTTAGATTGTAGAGTGTCTGCGTTATCTAGATTATGGCACTGACTAGAAGAGTTTGTTCCCAGATAGATTTGCATTAGAGCAAAAACTAGAAGAGGAGACCACTAGTAGTTAAAATTAATAATGAATGAATTTATCCATTGACAAAATTTTTATTTCTTTCAATAGGCTATATATGGTATGAATGTAGTTGGAGAGACTGGTTCCCTGTGTTATCTTCATGTTATGGAAGATAGGAAAATTTGTTAATCATCTTTAGAGAGAAGATTATTACTGGTCTTAATAGAATTTCATCATCGACAAATTTATTGGAGCATTGATAAATTGTTGTTGGTTTTTATATATGAAAATATAGAATAAGGCTTAAAGTTGAAAATAAATAAATGTAAGGCATATATAGCATTACATAGTCCCAAGCACAAGTCATAATTTTTTTAAAAAAATGCTTTAGTATGACAATTATGTTTATGTTAAACTGTAAAAAAATATGTAAGTTACAGAACTTCATTTACTTTAAGCATACTTCAAATCCTTTGTTTCATTTTAGTGTCCACGAATTTAGCCACGCACAGGAATGACTAATTAAGTCACCCCAGTGACAAGCCTACACTGCTACCATTGTCCGTTGCTCATGAGACCACATCCTATTCCTACCAAGCTCCACAGAGTTAGAATAGACTAATTCATACAAAAGATCTAAACCCGTATCAGAATGAACAACTAATATGGGAGTTGCACCAAAATTCAAGGTCTTTAGTCACTCAACTAGCATTGAATTGGAAAATTTTTATATGCAGAGACACACTAGCTTGTCTTAGATAACTCTACAAATTTACAGTAGTCAGACATTAATAGTTCTCTAGCACATATGCTACCAACTAACTGCTCAATATTTGTTTTATTAAGTTCTCTCCATATATCAATGAGTCCCATAACCACACAACTAAAAGTGCAGATAATGAAAACTTTAGCACAAAACCATTGAATTTCCATAGCCTTAAATAGACTGTGATAAGACTATGATACTATAGAGCAAACCTTACTTTCTGCATCCTAAAATAGTAGAAATTTCCCCATTCTTGGAAAGGCCCTTGTTGATGCTTTTATATACTGCTTGGGAAGGCCCTTATTGATGCTTTTATATATACTGTATGGATTATGCGAGCGTAAAGCCAAGATGATTGGAATCAACAAAGCCAACCTATACATGATGATCATCTAGTTAGCATTCTAAACGCAGAGGAGTCCCAAACTTCAACAATTTTCGCACCATATGGACTTCAAAATATGTAGTACCTCAGAAGCCCTATCAAAGAAGAATCAAGCATTTGTGATGATTATTTAGTGATGGATTGATTGCGAAAATGATGTTTGAAGTGTGCTGGACATTGATGAATAAGTGGATACATCATGTTCTATTTTTGTGTAAATGATAAATAACAGTTTATAAGTTGTAGTATGGATGATTTTGTATTGAAATTGAGCTGAAATAGAAGTAAGAATGAAGAAGAGATAATGAGGACATAAGCTAGAAATGATAGATTAAGTAAAAGAGATGAACTAGGATGAAAATGATGATGAAGTGTGCTGGAATATGTTAGATGGAGTGTTTTCACGAAATATGCATATGTATTTTAGCCATATCTTGCTCTGTACATATCTAAATGAGATGATTTTAAGTTTAGATTAAACTAGAGATAAATGGATATATTTTTCATGAAGGAATAGAATTTGAATTTTGTCTTTAAGGGTTTCAAAATTTGTCTTGAAGTTGAGTATAGTGTGCTGTCGCGGTTTGGGAATAGTCTGTAGTATTTTAGGTATAACTTGCAGAATATTAAACCAAACTGCATGAAATTGGTGCCATTAGAAACTTAAGACATAAAGAACATTTGTTTAGAAGAATGTATTACCTAAATACCTCATTTTCTTCGTCAAAATGGCCATGCAAGATTGATGCTTGAATAAAGGATCATCACGTAGTGCACGATCAAGGGAAACATCAAGGAGTTGCATGATCGTGCACAAGCATGATCGTGACAGAGAGGAAACATCAGGGAGTTGCACGATTGTACATAAGCATGATCATGACAGAGAGGAAACATCAGGGAGTTGCACGATCGTGCACAAGCACAATCGTGACAGAAAGGAAACATCAGGGAGTTGTATAATCGTGCTGACAGACAAAGTGTACTGTTGTTTGAAAGCTTTCAACACTCGTCACTTTTTGACCATAACTCCTTCTCCAGATCTCTGATTGACTTGAAATTTGAACCACAAGCTCCATACACATTGTCCTTCCCCTCCACCAAATTTCATTTTCATCTAAAATTGAGAGTCACGGGGGTGACTTAATTAGTCACCCATGTGCATGACTTAATTTGTATAGCCTCTTAATACCCACATGGCAAAACAAAACAAAAACAAAAGTAATTGCCTTAATTTACTTTTAACAAAAACAAAACATATACATTTTCTATATGTTTTTGACATATAGAAAATGTATAGCTGAACCTGTAAGTCTTCAAGTATGTTTAGTATGTTGCTTTTTACAGGAATATACATGACTTGGTATTAGTGAAGCTATTCAAGTTTAACTATGAGTTTGTATTGCAGATTGTTGTTTTGCTTCAATATTCATCATGACAGCATCAATTTTGTATCCCATTTTTGTGATCTTGAGGTATGTTTTGATACATGGAAATGCATACAAGAGGAGAACAAAAATTCTGAAAATTTTACATTTTGTAGCGCTAATATATATTACGTGTTCGTGATTTCTTTACTCCAATCATGCCTTCCATCACAAGTTCATCATCAATTATGCAGTTGCCTTTCAATGCAAGTGAATTATTTTCTCTATTCAACAAATTTGGGAGACTAATTTATCTAGGATGTAATGATATTTGTTGCAATGATATATGAATAATTTATACAGGATTTCATATAAAGGGTTTCTGTAAAATTTCTCTTTTGTTCATAATATCTATTTCATTTCCTTATTTCATTTCTTACATACATAATGTTGGACCCCGAACTTTTGATGAAAATTAGAAATATTAAAATGAATTTAATTGAGAAAGAAATTGGTGAGAAA
>JANKOE010000004.1:49281078-49296499 GCA_026284465.1 Erythroxylum citrifolium
TTTAATTGCATGATATGGAGTTAATGTCTAGATAATTAAATGCTAACATTAGAATAATGAGTTAATGACCACGTATTGGGGTCATCGCCAATCACACCTAAACACAAACGTTGATTCACTTTCTATGGCTTTGTCACGTATGTTTGCATTTCTACAGAAACCAAATGGCTTTGTCACGTACTTGGTGTTGCCTTGTTTCCTTGCTGATTCTTTCCCGCAAGTGCCAGATTAATCGGCAATCAAAACAATTAATTGTGAAAAAGTTGTTGATATGTAACCATCTTCCCTTATTTTATGCTAGATAATTGTCACCATCTTCTATACGATGAAATCAATTGTTAAAAAATTAAACCGATTTAATTGATTTAACCATAAAAACCTTAAACCGTTAAATTTTTTAATTCGGTTTGTAACTTTTCAGTTCGATTTATTTTAACAACTCTCGATGTTAAAAATCGATTAATTTGTGAATTAATCGGTCAATTTTAGTAAATTAATAAGTTTTCATAAATTAAAATAAATCAATTAATTTTTATTTAATAATTTCTTTTTTCAATTAAACTTTAAAATTTTATGAATAGTATCTTTTAGTCATATTTCAAAATTTTTAATTTTATTTAATCTTTAGCCAATTTTATTAGGATCTAATACTGATTGAATCTTTTAAATCTTAAATATCTTATTTTACCAGTTTAACTTACAATCTAGTTTTTAAAGCATTGGATAAAATAACTATAATTCCTACTTAGCTTTTTTTTTAGTGTTACATTGCAATGTAATTAAAATTTACTGAAATTCTAAATTTAATTTCCTTTCTGTTTTTTCCTCAATCATGCAATTGGTGCCTTTCTTTGGTAAATAGTGGCATAGCAAAGCTTCTGGAGGTTGGTAAGGTGATTAAGATTTTAAATTACATACGAGAATTATAGTTATAATTAAATTTGTTTTTATAATTTATAGTAATTAAGATTATATTATTCACAATTGTTGTAGGTGTGCTTAATTAAAATGTAACCCAAATTTTATAATTGAGAAATTAAAGTAATCTTAAATATTTTACATGTTCAAACATAAACCTCATCAAATCATCACACACACCACACCCTCCAACCCTAATTTAGTTTATGCTCGATTCTAATCTGATCTGAACTGAAGTCAACAAGCTCTATCCATTTTGACTAGATTTCAATTTTTTCAATTTTTAGAATCGAGTTAGACTCTAGCTCTCCAGCTAAGGATATAACACACCTTAGCACTAGTCTTGTTTAAGGAAGGACACAAATTTCCTCAGGGACCTGTCATGCATTGAACAAGTGAAAGCAATGACCTTCATTCTCATTTTCAACTAGTTCTACGCTTCCTTTCCATTCACTCTTCTTAACCTTCTCATAATGGCTCTTACCCACCACATTCAAATGATCTTCCTCTGCCATAAATCTCGGCATCCTCTCACACCCTAGCTTGCCCAAGTCCTCCATTCCTGGGTTCATTCTCGGGTCATCCAACCCGCTATTTGTCGGGCACATGAACATCCACATTTTATCATCTTCAGTACCGCCAAAATATGGATGTACCAAGACCACCCCAACAACCCTGACTCCGGCTAGACCCGTTGACCCTACCCGAACCGCAAGTGTATGCGTTATGTTACCTCCTGCGCTATCTCCACCAATAAAAACTTTGCTGTAATCTACATGGTCTTTCAGCCATGGTTCAGGACCATCTCCATTGACGTGAGTAGCCACCCACCGGAGGGCGGTCCACGAGTCTTCGTAGCATGCCGGTATGGGCCGGGTCGGGAAGAGACCGTACTCGACCGACACGACAATGACCCGGGCTTCTGAAGCAACTTTGGTGCAGAAATCATGGAACATTGGAGCGAACGCAGATTGCATGCAGAAGCCACCACCGTGCAGGTAGAGTAAGATAGGGAGCTTCTGGGCAGGGATTGTTAGAGTTGGTAAGTAAAGCCTGGCAGAGACTTGAGGTTCGGTTGAGATGATCAGATCCTTTGACTGAACGCCGGTGATGGGGTCGTTCGACGGCGGGATTTTCTGGCAGGGTGGTCGTTTTAGCTCCACATGACCGTCTTTGTATGCCCGGAAGAACCTGAACTCGGCAACAACTTCACTTTCCTGCGATGCCATTTAACCAAGAGAAAACCTGAAATCGGCAACCACTTCACAGAACAGAACTGTTTTAATGGAACATCATCAATCACTGAGAGTTTCAACTTTATATTAGTTCTTCACCTGCAAATCAACTTCAGAACAATATTTGGCGGAGGAGTTGAGACTCATATATATTTCACTCTTTTTATGGTTGTAGCTACCAGTCAAACAAAAGCACTTCATTTTCAATTGATTAATCTGCAGGAGTGTGATTACTTTGATTACTCAAAAACAAAAGGAACGAAAGATTTTATTTTTGCATATCCAAAGTACGTCTTCAAACCAAATGATTATCTTTAGTTCACACCAAGAATGTTAGAAGCATGATGGACTCTCTGTTGGAAACGTAGTATACCAACTACTAAAATAATCAAACAACAATATATATATATTGATAATATAACAACATGCAGCTCTACCTTTCCCTCTCTTTTATTTTTTCTCTCTCTCTGCTTTTTTCACTGTTTTTCTCACTTACGGACTTAATCCATGCAAGGGTCTTTTTATCGCCGTCTCGGTTTATTCGCCGACTTTAACAGCCCAGAGACAACTAAAACACAGCCATAATAAATTAACGTTACAACTAGCACACGACAGTCGTAACAAATGAGTTTGACAGTTACTATTGAACAAAGAAGTCCTATCGGGTTTGACTTTTGACACTCCCTCTTAAACCAGACTTTGCATGCTAAACTTTTAATACATCAATCTTTAACAGCTTTGCAAAAATATCCGCAAGTTTGATCTTCAATTTTGCAATGAATGAGTTCTACAGTTTTTTCTTTCGCTTGCTTTCAAATAAAATGGTATTTCGTGTCAGCATGTTTGCTTCAACTATGTGACACTAGATTTTTCGTAAGTGATATAGCAAATTTATTGTCAATGTATATTATACTCGACTTCTTGTGGATGATATAACTCACTCAAAATATTCTTCGACCATATTGCTTGACATGTACATGTGTTGCAGCGATATACTCGGCTTCACATGTAGAGAGAACAACTATTTGTTGCTTTTTTTATGATCACGAAAATATTGTTGATCCAATTTGAAATTCATATTCAGAAGTGCTCTTTTGATTATCTTAGTCTCAATAATAATCGCTATTTGAATAACCAATCAACTTTAAATCTTGAGAATATGTATAAAATAGACCATTATTTATTGTACCTTTAACATATCTCAAAATTCTTTTTGCTGCAATAAAGTGATCTTCCATTAGCTTCTCTATATATCTACTGACCAATCCAACTGCACACATAATATCTGGGTATGTGAAAGTCAAATACCTTAGACTTTCAACTAGACTTTTGAATAGTGTCGAGTTTATCTATTCTCTATTTGAATCCATCATCAATTTTACACCTATTTCTACTGTAGCCATTGGCTTGCAATCTTTCATTCTAAACTTGTTCAAGATTTGTTCCGCATACTTCTTCTGCAACATAAATATTCCATCTCCCATTTGTTTTATCTCAATTCCAAGAAAGTATGACATTTCACCAATATCTATCATTTCAAATTCTTTAGTCATAGCTTTCTTAAAATCACTAAACATACTTGGATCATTTCGTGAAGATCATATCATCCACATATAGACACACAATCATTGTAACATCCCTTTTTTCCATGTTAAGGATTATAATCCTAAAATATTGAATATGAGAGATAATATTGAGAAAATTAGGAAATGTATTTCATGCTCATAAATAATATTAACATACACATACGTGAATTTGATTTTTCTGTACACATTGCAATGACTGTTTATGCACTCATTTGATATTTTTCGGCTATAAATGATTATGATGTGAATAGTGAATATTTTATCTTGAAAATTGATTTGGTAAGTATAATTATTAATATAGAATTTTTGGTGAAATTTAGGAAATTTATGAGTTGTACTAGAAAAAATATCAAATGACAAGACAATTAATTTATAGTAGTAGAAACAAGTGTCAAATAGCAGTTGAAATAATTGACAAATGGTATTAGGATTTGTTGAGAATGTGACATTTAAAATTGGGTGACAATTGGATTGGAAATTGGGTGACAAATAAACTAGAGATTAAGTGGTATTGAGTACAATTATGAAAGGATGTTAATTTGACTTTTTAAGTGGTAAGTATCATGATACATGTCATGACACCCATCAAGCAATTTTTACCTTGCTTTTAACTCACCCGCAACATTTTCTTCTTGAAAACCATCTTTCTTTTGTCTTTCACGTTTTCCATATACTCTCTTCTTCGTCTCTTTCATTTTCTTCATTCAGGACTATCTCACTCTCACCCTCATCACGTTGAGTTTTTGCTATTATTCACTTTGTTTCTTCAAGATCTTGGCTATCTCTTCATCTTGTTACTAAAACCTAACCTATTCCTCCTAGAAGAGTTGATGTTCGTATAAGCTTGAAGGCTAGGGTTTCATGGTGATTTTGAAGAGTTTGGAGTTTTATCAAGTAAGTTATACATTAATCTTCATGATTTGTTGAATGAAACATGTATGATGATAGTTAAAGGTTAAATGATCATAAAATGGTGTTTTATATATGTTGGAACGTGGGTAAAGAAATGAACACATTGATGTCGTGTTTTTGTATTTATGATGATCAATATTTCATGAGTTGTTGTAAAGATGAGTTTGAAATAGAAAGATCATTAAAAATGGTGTAGGAAAAAGTGCTGAAAATTTTGATAGATAAATGGATGTTTCATATTCTGTTTTTGGTATTATGATCAAACATAGAATATGATTTGTTTATGATTGAAATTGAGCTGAAATGGAAGTAGGGATGAAAAGGAAATAATGAGGACATAAGCTAGAAATGATACACTAAGCAAAAGAGATGAACTAGGATGAAAATGATGAAGTGTGCGAGAATATGCTAGATGGAGTGTTTTCACTAAATATGCATCTGTATTTTAACCATATCTTGATCTGTACATATCCAAATGGGATGATTTTAAGTTTAGATTAAATTAGAGACAAATGGATACATTTTTTAGAATCAACTTTGAATTCTATCTCTAAGGGTTTCGAAATTTGGCTTGAAGTTGAGTACAGTGTGCAGTTGCAATTTGGGAATAGTCTGTAGTATTTTAGGTATAACTTGCAAAATATTGAACCAAACTTTATGAAATTGGTGTTATTAGAAACTTAAGACATAAAGAAATATTTGATTAGAAGGAAGTATTGCCTAAATACCTCATTTTCTTTGTAAAAATTGCCATAAACAATTGACCCGAAAACCTATTTTGAGAAAAGCCGGAACCCGGAATGGTGCTTGAATAAGGGAATCATCAAGTAGTGCATGAAGCACGATCATGACAGAGAGGAAATATCAAGAAGTTGCACGATCGTGACAGAGAAGGAACATTTGGTAGTTACACAATCGTGCTTGTGTTTGACAACTTTCAACACTCTTCACTCTTTTGACCATAACTCTTTCTTCGAACCTCCGATTGACTTCAAATTTGAACCACAAGCTCCTCACACATTGTCCTTCCTCTCCACCAGATTTCATTTTCATCTGAATTCACTAGGATAGGATTGGTAAATGGTTGATTGATGAACTTAGGAAAATCAAGTTTCGCAAGACATGATATATGAATGATCATAAGATGTGAATTAAGGAAATATACCTAGGATTGTCATTGAGTATGCATTATACGTGTCATATGTATATATGTATGTATATGATTAAGTATTCATGAAAATTTTCAAATTAGTAATGTGTAAATGTGTATGTATTGCAAGATATAGAAGAGTAATTAGAGTGACAACATTCAGACATTGTCGGGACATCGAGGCAATAGCGATTTGGAGCATACTGTGAGTAACCTAGATGGTCTCACATTGGTTTATTGTTTCGTTTAAATTCTGAATTGAATTATTATGTGATGTGAATGTGTTGATTCTGGACATTGAATGTCCGAGGCGTTTGATGCATGAATAATATATTAGAAGTTCTCATTGTATGTGAATTTGACAGAATATGTGATACTCAACTTAATTGTTGAATTTCGGGCCAAGGTCCGATGGTGAATGTGAATGCGAAAGAAAATTGAGCACAAGTGAACAATTGAATACATATGATGCATTCTACTACATGAATGGATGATAACATAAAGGCAGTTGTGACCGAAGTCGCCAGTGAAAATGAGCTTAAAACTTAAAATGTGGTAAGAGCCTCTATCTCACTACGTATAATGACCCTGTATCCCTAATAGATAAATGACAGTTATTAATGAGCCTGGTATCCACAATGGATACGGGACAGTGAAAAAGGCACTCGGTCACAACAAAGTAGAGTCTCATGAACATTGCACATACAATTTAATATGCATTATATGAATGATTGAATTGAATAGTATAAACCGTTATGAATGTAAAAGGTGAATAAGTGAACCAAGTGTTATATGGTACTATTTGAAAATTGGTGAAAGATGTACATTATATGATGACATGAATTGTTTGTGAACTTGAAACATGAAATGTATGTGTTATGTGTTATGATTGAGCCATCAATGATGGGTAGCTCACTGAGTTCGCGAAACTCATCAAAATTGTAACGTTGACTTTACAGGTGTGAGAGAGTGGGCTTAGCTTCTAAGACAACTTAGAAGGGATCTAGTACTTTTTTGGATAGAAGAAATGACTCAAAGGTCAGTCATTTGAGACTGAAGAATTTAGATAGAATTTTGTATAGTTCTTCATTTATGTAGCATGTAGCATAGTTTTGTAATAGAGCTGTAGACTCTGATAGCTCTTCGATATTATATATAAGGACGAAGTATGTAATGCTACAATGTATATTCGGTTTTATGAAATGAAAATGAGGAATTGGGTTTTTAAATATTGTGATATTTATGTTTTAATGATGATGCCGTGAGAAGTGAATGTGATTGCTCTAGGGCACTACTTCCATCGAGCATGTGCTCAAATGTCTGAAGGACGTATGGGCACAAATGTTTGATGGGAGTAGGGTGCTACAACTATGATCTATGCATGGGTGGATTATTTAATTAAGTTCTTTATGCTAAGTTTTATTTCAAAATTACGCATAAATTTTTTAAATTTGTTGTTTGACCTAATCGAATTGTTTTCATAATATTTTTAAAGAAATTATTAAATCATAATTAGTATTTTTCAAGTGGGTGAATGTTCAATTTTTTTTATGTGGGGTACAATTAATTAGTCTTTTATTTTGCAATTAAGTCAAATAGAGAGCAACATGCACTTAGCTATATATGTGATCCTTTTATGGCCTTGGTATCCTCGGTAGATTTATTAGGTATGTTATGATAATCATGTAGGGCTATTAGGCTGGGATGCATTGACCCAAAATTTTTAGTAAGGGTCAAGGTTGAATAAGCTTAAGACTCACGACCCGAATTTGGGCACAATTAAGCTTGGACTAAGTATGATTTTTTAATTAAATTAAATTTTATTTTAAAAATATTGTTGTTTTTCTCAAAACAATATTATTTTTCACTTAATACATTTGGATTTTAGATTAGGTTAAGCTACAGAGCCCAAGCTCGAGCAACTTGAAGTCTAAAAATTAAAAAAAGAAGAAGCTCAAACTCTACTTAAACCTCGATCAACTAGAGCCATACTAAGGCACAAATGTCATCCCTATTATTAAGGGAACCTTAATGATAAAGTATAAACTGTTAACTAACTTTGGTCTTTTTGTCATTTCATAACCCTATATATAAATAACTTATAAATAATTAGGTTTACAAAATTTATAACCTAATTAAACTAGTGGGAAACACAAGAGAAGAGTATACTTTGTTTTTTTTAACTATTTTGTAAGTATAACATAAAGATAATTCTACAAATTTTAAAAGCAACTATCATATATTCTAATTCATATATTTTTAATATATTATTATTATTATTTATATATCAATTATTGAAGTGTATAAAAGACTATTAAATGGTACTATAACTTATGTTTAATATATATTTCATTTTTTTCAACAAATGATGAAGCTTAGACATATCATATATCCTTGTATTAAGCATACGATTGGGTATGGTGAGAAGACATGGATTTGGTATGATAATTGGTTAGACATTTGTCCTTTGGTGCATTCAACATATTTTTATCACCTTAGATACCGAATGTCACTCCTGCTCAGAGTCTTGTCCCTGATTAGGGAACATACATGGCATGGTAACTTAAGGGGATTTCAACCTCTAGCTACTCATTTCCCAACTTTGCTAACAGCTCCAAGTGATCAAACACTAACATGGACACTGACTTCGAATGGATAGTACACAGATCAATCTTGTCATAAACTGTTCACTAACACTACTATACAAGTCCCTTTGTTCTCTCTTAAATGGAAGCACTCTTTATGCCCTAAAGCTTCTTTTATTACTTGGCTTGTGATTAGAAATAGAATCCAAACTAAGAATCAGTGGCTTGGAAGCCATGATGTGTTATGTTTACTATACAACAAAGAGGTCAAGGATAGAGAACATTTGTTCTTTCATTGTAGCTTTTCTAAAGCTATTTGGGGTAGTATGTTACACATGTTACCAAGTAATAACAATGGTTATAGCTGGGAGTAGGTCTTGAGTTGGGTTATTAGAAATTCTAAGCAAGGTCACCTCAACTCAATACTATACAAAGGAGTCTTCTTCATCACCATTTATAACATTTAGAACAACAAAAATATCAGATGGCTAGTAAAATAGCAAACCATATTCGAGCATGTTTGGTGGCACACCATTCTCAACAAAATCTTTCTATAGAGATGCAATGTCGGTAGCATTTATAGCTCTCTATTTTTTCTTTTTGCTAATAGATGCACCGCCTTATTTAGCTTCTTTTGACCTGTTGTACATATAAGGCTGGCATGATGCCTTGAACTCTCTATTAGTAGATTTAGTTTATTCTATAGTAATACCTTTTTCATTTTTCAAAAAACCCACTTTTACTATTCCTCCTTAATAAGTAGTCATATGATCAATTTTTGAGAAGTACCTTTAAGTTTATTGTGATATATTAACGATAGTATACCATCTTGTCTAATAAAAAAGAAAGGTTAACATATTAAAAAATGTCTAATCTTTTAAGATTTTTTTAGTTTGATGTCTAAATTTTTAAAATTTTCAATTGAGTGATTAACCTCTTAAAGCCTTAGCAATTCAGTTCAAAAGGTTTTTTTTAATGATGTAGCTAATAGATGGAGATCATTAAAAAAGCTATTAAATTGAATTGTTAAAGTTTTAAAATTTTGGTCCCTTAATCGAAAATTTAAAAGTTTGGATACTGAATTGGAAACTTTTTGAAAACATTAAAGAACTCTAATATTAGTTATCCTTTAAAAAAATTAATTTTAATTTAAAGAGATAGGTCTCATCAGATCCATCATATAAGGTTATCGATAAGGCCTTCGATGTTTTCTTAGTTATAGAAAGATGAATAAAGCGTAACCTTAATAATAAGACTTATGAAGATAAAAGGTTAGGCAATTTTGTTTCTATTTTAGTTTTTGATTTTCTGCTTTTATTTTTAAGTTTAGTTTGTTTACTTGGATTTTTCATTTTGATTTCTTATTGATTTCAAAAATTGTGAAAACTATTAAAATTAATTTATATTTTTTCATTTTTGTCATAATATGGTTTTATCAACTAAATATATATTATTTACTTATTTAATATTAATTACTAATAAGAGTTATGGTTAATATTACTTTATTTAATTTTCATGATGACTTTAAATTTTATATTTTAAAAAATAATTTAATAATTTAATAAAAATATTTTTAAGTTTAATTTTTTTAAAATATAAATTTCTAATTAAATATATTTAAATAAATATTAATAATTTTTACTTAGTAAGTTATTTATTTGAATAAAATATAGTAGATCTTTGATTTATATAAAATATTTTTAAAATAAAATATTTACTTAATTAATTCATAAAATTAATTTATCTTTACATTTGTATCTAATATTTAATTATTATTAGTAATAAAAATATGACTGCAACGATATTGATATTAAAAATTAAATAAAATTTTGTTTTTATATAAAGATAAAAACTAAAATAATAAATGAAAATAAGAAAATAGAAGTGAAATCAAACTTAAGATTTACTCTTTGAATTGCTAGTAATCCAACTTGCCAAAATATCTAATTATACATATATATAATGCACGTAAATAATTGAATCGCAGTGGCCGTGTTTGTCCACCACCTATTCTTCTTCAGTTGGCAGTTGCTTTCAAGACAAATTTTCATCTTTTAAAGTCCCTATCTTTCTATTGCCAACAAAAGAAAAAGTACCTATCTTTCTAGTGGCAGTGGCCGTGTTTGTCCACCACCTGTTCTTCAGTTGCTTTCAAGACATAATTTTTTTTTTTTGAAAAAGATAAATTTTCATCCTTCTAGTGGTAGATAATGCTTAAAATATTTTCTTTGAAGGAAGTCTTGAATGTTAGTGATTTTATAGAATTAACCTCTCCACAAAGTAATGAAATTATAAAATATATGTATTCTATATAAATGATATACATGGAGTTCGACGAGAACAAAAGGACAAAATAATTTGCTGTGATTGACCTTTGAGCAGTGACGGAGTCAGAAATTTAATATAGAAAGACCCAAATATTTATTTTTTAAAATATTAGGGGGCTCAGTACCTCACTGACCCTTAAATAACTCTGTCCTTTTATATATATATATATTAAAAATAATTTTTTTAAAAAATTTTGGGGGTCCAATGCCCCTATATAGCTCCATGTAGCTACGCCTCTACTTTTGAGCAAATTATTACTTACGTTACTTAATGTTTTTTTTTGCTACAAAGGAAGAAAAAACAAAAGCACCCTAATTAACGCAGGATCCTTTGGTACATAGCGCCAAGTTGGTTTCGGACCGTCACCGAGGGTTCCTACAGTATATGCAGGCCTGGACTGAAAGCCGTTACAAGCGAGACCATCCGATCTGTACACTAATTCCTTTTGTGATACACGTGCCGGAATTGTACCTCCCAAATTTGGTGTATTAAATCTTGATTACCTATCACCAACAAAATATCCTCAGTTAAGAAGAAATTGGAAAAGGACGTGATGTTAATTTACCTACGTTAATTAATTAATATTGTGTTTGAGTACGCAGTGTATAAATATAATACTAAAATAAGCATTAATCAATTGATCATGGTGGTCCAGAGTCCAGAGTGACCACTGACATAACACGGATAAAATGTGCAGGAAAATTTTGTTTCCCCAGGAATCATATGTTTGATCGTCTTCCAAGTGAATGTCCTAACTAATGTTTCATCTTTCCAAGGCGAATGCACTTTTTATTTCCGTTTACTGCTCCTAATCACTTTATGAAATTACTTATTTGCTCTTTCCAGCAGTTAAATATAATTCCCCTTCTCTTGTTTCTTAGGGAAGCACGGCTACAAATAGTCTCTGAAACAACAAGAAATTTGCGAAGCTTCAAGCTTTATCTATAAAAGTACTCAGCTAAACAAGTGTTAACAGACCAAGAACATAACAAAGTGTCATGGCTACCTCTCTTAATTCTTCACCCCTCATTCCTCAACAACTCAGCAATCCTTCAACAACTTCCAACAGAAGGTAAGCTCATGACCTCCATCGATCCCAGACGGGATTTTCAAAACATAAAAGAGTTGTCACTAGTTATTGCAAAATTTTTGTAGGCTTCAAGGAAAGGTGGCGCTGATAACCGGAGGCGCCAGTGGCATTGGCGAGTCCACAGTGAAATTATTTGTTCAACATGGAGCCAAGGTGGTGATTGCAGATATCCAAGATAACCTCGGCCTCTCCCTTTGCAATCAACTGGGCTCCGAGAACACCGTCTGTTATGTCCACTGCGACGTGAGCTGTGAAGCTGATGTGGAAAGAGCTGTTGACACGGCGGTGTCCAAGTATGGAAAGCTTGATATCTTGTTCAGTAATGCTGGAATTTCAGGCAAGTTGGACCCGAGAATCTCTGTTTCTGATACGGAAGAGTTCAAGAGGATCATTGATGTCAATTTGTTTGGACCATTCTTGACTGCCAAACACGCCGCCAGGGTAATGATTCCGGCGAAGAAAGGCTGTATCCTGATCAATGCCAGTCTTATTTCGGTGATGATAACGGCTAATGCACCATATGGCTACGCGACTTCGAAACACGGAGTGGTGGGGTTGATGAAGAACTTGTGTGTGGAGTTGGGTGCTCATGGCATAAGGGTGAACTGTGTTTCACCCTTCGTATGTGCGACTCCGATGATGGAGAAGGCCACCGGGTTGCCGAAGAAAGAGGCGGAAGCTTTGACTTGTGCAGCGGCAAACCTGAAAGGGGTTGTGTTGGAAGCAGAAGACGTAGCATGCGCGGCCTTGTACCTGGTGAGTGATGAGGCCAAGTATGTGAGTGGCGTCAACTTGGTCGTCGACGGTGGCTTTAGTGCTACTAGCTCCGCTTTGTCAGATGCAATCAAAAGCCTCCTTTCCTAGTCCCAACGTTGGTGTTCCTGTTTGAATCGAGAAGTCTAAAGTTTCAGTAATGTATTGGAAACTCGGGATGATTATTTCTCGACTATATTGGATGTTGTGCTAAATAAAAGACAAGTCTTCGATGAACTTATTTGCATAACTTTTCATCACAATTTAATTTTACTTGAATTATAAAATTCTTACTTTGTCAACAATCTTTGTTACGCCTTCAAATCATTTATGTTAGAAGATATAATATGAACAACTTGTCTCGAAAAGTAGCTTAGAAGGGAAAGGGATTCCATGGAGTTTGATGAAAGTTCTTCATTTTATAAATATTGATCCCCACAAAATTAGAATGTGATACGTAAAAAGTGAAAATAATAACACTTTTTCTGAGATTTGAAGACAAAAAAAGATGATTTTCTTCCGATCCATTTTACATTCAAACCCAAAACATTTTACTAGTTTTCTTTTAAGGGCTTATGAAAATATAATTACCAACCTTTCAAATTTCATTTCTGAAATTGAGCAAGCACATTACCTGTCATCAAAACACATTATTTATACTGATGAGGTCTGTATTGGAGCAACGCGAGCTCCTTTCAGGTTATACGAAATTGAGTAATTGTATATCACACAAACAAAATTTATAATTTGTAGCAAAAAATTATTCATGTTTGAAATTTCTAACTCCATTAACCATTATTTCTAATTTTATGGGAAAAGGATATATTTGTGTATAAATCAAACTCTATTTGAATGATATTTCTACTTGTTCTACAGTCATTAAACGTGCATATGTCTGAGTTTGTCCAAAAAATTACTGGATAAAATAGAATAAGAGGGACCGCTAACCTTGTTCCAAAAGGTTGATCCCCAACCCTAAGGGCCCCCAGTCGCAGGCCCGACCACCGCTGGGGGATTGAACCACGGTCTGATCCTCAGCAGCCCTCTACCAAAGCGGTCCATTTCTGTCGTTACCGAGAGTCGAACCTAGGACCTTGTTCCAATTGACCCTGGTAGTTTGCCACTGAGGCAACCCGTGCGGGCATGGTTCGGCCTGATCTTGCTGAGGTTGAACGTCGTTATTTGGATCCATGATCTGTGCAACTCTGGCTATGGATCACCTGCAAAACAAATAACGGCGGGCCGGGAGTTGATTCCCGAGAGGCCCCTCCGATGCTCAAGTCAGTCTTTTTGTGTAGGTTTCGGCTGCTAAAAACAGAGGAAAGTAGGGTTGTAATCTCATACCTGAATTAGGGAGGAATAGTACCTTATATACTTGGGTTACCGCTAGGTTTAGGTCTTTACGTAAGTCGTTGGGTTTGCATGGGAGATTATCTCCTGTGACTGGGTCGTCGATATCCAGGCCTGGAGTTGGGCCTGGTAAGGCCGGTCCAGTCGACCCAACCAATGCCTATATATTATGCAAAGTTCAGTTTATGGATCTAAAATATGCGAGAGGAGGAATGTACTTTCTTTGAAGAAAGAGTTAGACAGATGCAGCCCGCATTGGTAGCTTAACTAGTCATTAACAAGGTCCTTGAGTACAAGGGTTTCAGGTTTGAGTTTTGATAGTGGCAATGTCGAGCCGGGGTGTGGGGACATCTGGGGTGGGCGATTCGACCTTTAGAGTGCCGATGAGAGGGGATAAATCATGATTTAATCTCACTCATCTCCTCAAGAAGGCAGTCAAGTACTCGATGCGCACAAGGAGCCACCATATTGGATGAAACTCTTACACTGTCGCTGTCAAGACTCGAACCTGAAATCCTTGTACTCAACAACCTTTTTGAGGATCAGTTGAATTACCCATGCGGACAACCCACCTCACTACTCTATCAGGCCAGGGTGTAAGGGCCTTTGGAGTGAACGATTCTACTTTTTGAGTACAACAGTTAGAGAGATGCAGACTATAATATGCGGTGGTTTTAGTGAACGACGAATTTTTTTTTTTGGTAATTCAGTAAAAAAATTAATTAATAAAGTCAAATATGTACAAAAAGGTCAAACTCATAATCCAAGGAGGAAATAAATAGGAGCAAAGCAACAAGTCACTCTCCTAACCAATGTCTACTCTTAACACTGTAAACTCTAAAGGCTGCAAACTAAGTCAAACCAAAGAAAAAATAATAAGGGACGACGAAAGTAACTAACTCTCAATCTACAATGACCTCCCAATAGTGAAAGAATACGAATGTTGTGGAATGTATAGAAAAAAATTATAAAATTTCAAAATTAATTGAATCTAATTCTCAACTAAAGGAACACTTAATTCTATTTGGGTTATGTTAATTAAGTATTAATATACAATTTTCTTTTAAGTTTTTCAATAAAAGATTCATTATTTTCTTATGGTTTAAATAATTTTAAAAATTAAAATTCTCGAAAAAATTTCTTATGATGTTTAATTTTCATAAAAATATGATTTCTTATACTTCAGCTTGAAAATAATAGAAAAATACGTGATATGAATATCATATGTGAATTAATTAAATGTTGTCAACATAAAGATTAAGTTAACTCTTATATGTAATTCGAGTTAATTAAATCTGACTCAAGTCAATAATTTAAGATAATTATAATAAATTATTAATTTAGGTCAAATTTAATTAGTTCAAATTAGATTTAAGAGTTAGATTGAGTCATCATATTTGCATATTTGACTAGTTTACATATGATGATTATATCATGCGTATTCCATTGTTGTTTAGAAATATAAGAAAAGATTAATAGAATAACTCAAAAACATTTTGCTAAAAATATGGAGA
>JANKOE010000004.1:49305877-49319117 GCA_026284465.1 Erythroxylum citrifolium
CAAAATTCAGAGAAACGATGTTTTCTGGTTTCTGTAAAACTGTTGTAGTTTTTTTATTTTCAGAAACAAAAAATCACGTTTTACTTACCTGTTTTTCTTTTTATAAAAACGACAACAAAAAACGAAAGAAAAAAACAGAAACAAACAACCTCTTAATTTTTGGTATTAGTTGTTATGATGTGAAATCCATAAGTTTGATTTTTGGTATTAGTTGTTATGATGTGAAACTCATAAGTTTGATTTTTGGTATTAGTTGTTATGATGTGAAATCCATAAGTTTAATTTTTATGTCCAGTTTAAGATAAATATGTTAGGCATTGTTCATGAAGTCAAAGTATTAGAGGAAAGTACTAGTACCTACCAAAAGATGGGCTTAATTTATAAAAAGAAAAACTGTTTAACCAATACAAATTATAAGTCTACAACTCCAAAAAAATTAACATAGTTATTAAATGTAGCTAGAAAAAGCTAATGCATATAGAAGGGTCCTATAAGTAATTTTTTATGATAAAAATGTTGGACCAAGTAAAGTCCTAACTTACAATTTTAGTGATAATAAAAATGCGTTGATATTAATGAATTTATTTGATGATATTAATAGCTTTATTAAAATGAAATCAATTAATATTTGAAAGATCAAATTTAATAGAAGGAAAAAATGGGTAAATGAGCCAATTGACTCAATTAAGTAATCAAAGGATTGACAAAATAAGTAAAACACATATGCAATTCAAGATATTTTTAAAGTAATTCAAGTCAAATAGACCAAGAATAAGAAACATTAAAGTCTTTCCATATAAAACAAAATTTGTAATATTTCTTGTAACCTTATCCTAATCATTCAAAATTTGGGAACTTAATGTTTTACAAACATGTCTCAATGTATGCAAAATGCATAATTCTATTTATAATCAAGATAAATTTTTATTTAAATTTAAATAAAATACTCTTGATATATCAAAAAATTTAAGAGAACTTTTGAAATGATTTTGGAGTTTTATCAAAGGAGTGTCTTTTGATTTTTGAAAAAACTAGAAAAATTATAAAAAAGGAGGTTTTATCAACATATGTTGGAATTTTAGTGATATGTTCATTATTTATATACATTCTTCAATCAATGTCTTTGAAAGAGATATTTTGTATAGACTAAGTTTGTGTAGGAATATTAGTTGATACAATAGCATAAGTCAGCTAGTGTCACATATTGATTGACTAATATCACTATTACTAGTTTTTCTTATAATGATTGAAGTGTATCTTTAACATACATATTTAGTTATTGGTTAAATTACAAAATAATCTGAAACTTTACTAAATTTTATAATTATAACCCGAGCTTTAAAAAATAGCAATAAAATACCCAAACTTTTATTTTTTTAAAAAATCTAGCATGACATTTGTATCTCCATTAACGATGATGACATGGTAAGCCATATAAGACATAAATCTAAACATGTGTGATTACATCTATATTTAATTATATATGTCAGACTTAATTAAACTAACTAAGTGAAATTAAGGAAAATTAAAAGAAATGGATAAAAACCATAAATTAATTTGGGATTTAGATTGACTTACTCGTACATCATTTTGTGTCGCTCCTTTTCTTTCCTGTCGGACACCTTTTCTTTACTGTCACACTAATCTTATCCTTTTTTGCTCCTCCTTTTTGCAGATTGTGTTACACTTTTCTTCGTTGTCGCACCAATTGTCTCTATCACATAAAATTCTTCGTTTCTCTTTGTATTACAGAATTTGTGATTCGCTCCTCCATCACACACCATTCTTCAGTCCTCTTTGTATTACAAAAAATGTCACACCAATCTTCTTTGCGTATTATAGAAATTGCAATTTTAAAAGATAGAGCTTTGACAAAAAGAGGTATCTTGTTTACACTTTTTAGTACCCAAGTTTCTTTTTTCATTTTTGTTTCTATGTTTTTCTATTCGTTGTAGGAAAGCCAAGAAGTGCTTCATATGTTTGGCTTATGAATTACATTTGGAACATAATGCTTTTAGATAATTATTAATTTATCTGTCCATATATACTTAGGTTATTTGGCTTAGCGCTTAAACTTTGCAGAAATTTAAAATATTATTGTGAAGATTGTTTATAATATTCTACCATGCTATATAATTAGGATGGAGAGGATAGTATGCTACCATGCTCAAGCTCTGACCTTTCTTCATTGTGACTATATTTGCACCATCTAAACCAAGAGCTGTAGTAAGTGTTTCATAGCAGAAGGCAAGCTATTTGTCTCTTCCCTACCGGTAATGGTAACTTTGTACCGTTTGTTAAATTTAATTCTCATTTCTTCTTGGTTGAATTTAATTCTCAATTCCTCTTCAAACATAAATATATTAGGAATTAAGATGCCAATCATATATTGATGTTCACTTGATTTCCTTGAGATAACATGTCACTTTATAGCAATTAAAAGCATATGTCAAGTATATACATGTCAAAAGGTAGTTATTGTCAAGTATAAACATTTTTTTTAACATAAACACTATATTGAAACTTTTGGTAACTTTGTTTTTGAGTATAAACCAATATTTATTAAAGACATGAATCCCCTATAATAGCCCTAGTCCTTTGCATCGGATTATATCCTTTACCATTTATATGGGAATTAGGTATCTTTTTTATTATTCTCTTCAGTATTTCTAATTTGCCCAAATTGATATTGCTTAGCTTTTTCTTCTTTTTCTCTCATAGAATATGTATCATTTTTTAAATATTAATTTGTAATTCTAAGTCAATATAAACATTTTCCACTAGGCAAGAATCCCCTTTGATGGAAAAAATCATTTCAATTCTTCACTCTTTGTCATCTTCTATATTTCTTCCTTATTATGTTTTGTAATTAACCCTATATTATTGTAGTGACTTGAATAGACTTTACTCAGTGGTGTTTTTTGTAATTAACCCTAAAATATATACTTTACTTAGTTACTTTTTCCTTTATAGTCACTTTTTCCCTTAGCTTATCTTATTTAGTTTAAACTTTTGTACATATTTCCATTTATAACTATCTTCTTATGTATTATGTTACATGTGATTATAATGCTCAATATTTTGCAGAAGTTGGTAAATATTGAATTTCATCATGATGGAGTGTTGGAAAGACACGATAATGAATATGTTAGGCGAAAGATTAAAAGGAAGAAGGATATGAGTGTTGATGAACTTAACAGAAGAGTCTTGAAAAGAGTTTCTGAAGATAAAATACATAAGAGTAATATCTATGTTTTACAAATATTCTAATGAGTTGATGAGAAGCTTGAATAAGTTAAGCTTACACTATGATAAGGATATATTGGCTATACTCCAACAAATGGAAGATTTGAATTACCATAATTTTGAAATATACTACAAGCATTGTTATAAGCATCCTGCAATATATAGTGAAGAATATGACTCTAATATTTATATTGAATTTGATGATAATACACATAGGAAAGTGAGTATGAATGACGAGGGGTTGTTCCAAGTTTAAATGGAGCAAGATGATGAATTTATTATTATGTAGGTTAGTGAATCTAGAGATGATTTAGTTGATGATGAGTTATTTACAGCTGATAATGAAGAATTTGTTAATGCTAAAACAAATGATAAGAGATATGCCAAGATTATACATAGTGGGTTTGAATGCAACAATGTTGACAACAGGGTTGAAGGTAGTGGAAAGGATTGCAATGAAGAAGGTGATTATTTCAAAGATACACAAAGAAAAGAAGGAAGTTCACATGGTGCAAATAGTGAATATAAGGATAGTGATGTTAAAGTTCAATTACCAATTTATAGTGATGATGAAGAATCTATTCCAAAGAAGAAATACTCAGTCTTTAATCTAATAGTTGATTAAGTTTGAAATTGGAATGAAGTTTAAAGATGAGATAGAGGTGATGGAAGCAATAAGAAACTAAGCAATTACAAATGGCTATGTTGTCTCAATAGTGAGATCTAGTGTAAAAATAGAGGCAATTTATGAGCCACATTGTCCTTTTTGACTGTATGCTAGATGGATTGGAAATGAGAACACATTTATTGTGAAAACAAGCATAACTGTAGGAAAGTGCAAAGAAAAAAGCTAGCTAGCATACATAAGTTTAGGAGAAACTTGAATTAACTTATTACTGAAATGATGGATGATCTCTAAAGAAAATATGCACTAGAAGCAACTAAATCCCAATGTTATAGGGCTAAATGGGAAGCTATCACCATACTAAGAGGATCTATGGAAGGCCATTATGCCAAGTTATGGTCTTATGGACAAGAGTTACGATGAGCTGACAAATAAGGATAGTATATTATTCAAACTGAACTTGATGAATAGTCTGAAAAACCAATGTTTATAAAGTTTTATATGGGATTTAATGCTTTGAAGTATCGCTTTATAGGTGAATGTAGGGAAATAATTAGGTTAGATGGATTTTTTTAATATATTCCGTAGAGGTGTTTTATTAGTTACAATAGGTCATGACAAAAATAATAAGATGTTTCCTATATCTTGGGTATGGTGGAGGGAGAAAATTACTAATCTTGGAATTGGTTTTTGAGCATTCTTGCAGAAGATCTAGACATAAGTGGGAATGCCTAGATTTTTGTTAGTGATTAGTAGAAGGTAAACTTTAAATATTTATACATGTGATGTTTGTTTCTCAATGTGATTTAAGTTCTTCAATTTATGTTACCTTTTCTTTTGTTATAGGTTTAGTTAATGCATTACAGAATCTGTTCCCAAAAGCTAAGTATAAAACATGTACCTAGCATATCTATGCAAATTGGTCAAGTATTCATAAAGGCCATATATATAGAAGTTTAATTTGGTAAGTGGTGAGTTGCATAATAAAAGTCAAATTTGATGAGGTAATGGAGCAATTGAAGAGTATTTCACTGAAGGCTTATGATGATTTCAAAATTAGGAAACTAGAGACTTATGTGAATGCATTTGTTAGCATAAGACCAAAGTGTCAAATAATTCACAATAATATATCAGAGACATTTAATGGATTCATTTATAAAGCTCGTAGGAAAAGCTTAATCAATATGCTAAATGACATTTGAGTTTCTTTAATGACTCGAATATATGGAGAAAAGCACATAATGCTTAAATCCATTGATGACATATGACCAAGAGTGAGGAAGAAAATAGAGGTTACAAAATGGAAGCAAGGTATATTGTATGACCAAAACAAATGGGAACTTGAAATTTAAAGTCACACTTTTTACAAACTAGTTCATCGTTGATTTATAAGCACAAACTTGTCAATATAAACTATGAGACTTAACAGGGATTCCATATAAGCATGTTGTGGTTTAAATACCATATTAGAGGGAGGATATCAATACTTATGTCAATTGATATTATAAACGTGATTGTTATTTGAAAAGTTACTAATATGCTATAAAACCCATTAGTTGTCCTCAAATTTGGCTGAAGATTGAAAGTCTTTAGTCAATATTACCTCCATTGATCAAGAAGATACCTAGAAGACCCAAAAAGAAAAGAAAAAGGGATGAGACTGAAGAACCATAAAATCCCAACAAATTAAGCAAGGTTGGAGTAGCTATCAGATCCCATCATTGTTATGAAATTGGTCACAATATAAGAGGATGTAAAAAAAGAGTCAACCTTCGATGCAACCAGAAACTGTTAAGGTAATTATTATTAAATTTTTGTTTCTCTTGATTTCAATTATAGAAAAAATGTCAATTTATTAATCAAAAAAATATCAACATGTATAATATAGTGAAAAAGAGGAAGGTCACCAAAAATTGAAGTCGCTTCATCCAATTTTAGTAGCAGTCTAGTTCGAAGACCCACAAAATCAATATCTACAGGTTTAAATATTGCATCTTTTATCTTAAGAAGAGAAAAGAGAGTGAATAGTGAATATTCACATTTAATTTCAAGTTATTTTTCTCTAAATTATATAACATTATAATTTCTTTTATTTAGATAGGCAACTAGAGGATATGGAGTGACATTTAGGGAAATTATGGAAATATTTATTTTACGATTAGTCATTTAAATACATATTTACACTACTTATGTGTAATTATAAAAGAGATGCTAAAATTTAGCTTTTTGATTTTTTATGCTTCATAGTTGGGTGAAAGTCAATGTTAAGTGCTAAAACCTTCAAATAATAATGCGTCAATAACTTAAGCTTCCCAAAGTACAACTGACAATACATATGAGATGCCGCATTGGTTGGAGAGGGGAACGAAGTACGTCTTCTAAGGGTACGAATACCTCTCCCTTATAGATGCGTTTTTCATGGCCTAATGCACTGGATCCCATCGGAACTCCGAGGTTAAATATGCTTGGGTGAGAGTAGTTCTAGGATGGGTGACCTCTTGGAAAAGACTTGAGAAAAGCAAAACCGTGAGGGCTTGGCTGGGCCAAGGTCTAAAGCGGACAATATTTGTAAGCGGGTGATCTAGGATGTTACAAGTGGTATCAGAGCCAGTACCCGAATCGTTGTGTTAGCTAGGCTGGACCTCGAAGAGGACAGGGCCCTAAAGGGGGTGGAGAGTGTGAAATCCCACATCGGTTGGAGAGGGGAACGAAATACATCTTATAAGGGTACGGATACCTCTCCCTTATAGACGTGTTTTCCATGGCCTAATGCACCGGATCCCATCGGAACTCCGAAGTTAAATGTGCTTACGTGAGAGTAGTTCTAGAATGGGTGACCTCCTAGGAAGACCTTGGGAAAAGCAAAACCGTGAGGGCTTGATTGGGCCAAGGCCCAAAATGGACAATATCTGTAAGCGGGTGATCTGGGATGTTACAATACAACTCAAACTAAGAGGAGGATCAAATTAAAGGTAAAAAGATCTGCTCCTAGAAAATATCAAGTTGTAGATGATTGAGAATTTGGATACCAACTTCAAGTTATGTATCAGTTATCATTTGCTTGACAATTTTGATATGATTTGGTTCACAGTTTGAACATGGTTTGATTGACAATTTAAATATTGGCTCTTTTTTTCCATAAGTTGACACAGTTGTAAAATTGCTAACTGTGCTTTGCTCAGTAATATAGAATTGGTGACTCAGCCTCATAGTTTTGCCCTTATTTAATCATCTTATCATCTTGGAATTTTGGTCTTGTCTTTATCTTATCATCTTCGAATTTTGGTCTTGTCCTAAGATGTTTTGGTCGTGTCCTCATTTTATCATCTTCTTCACATAAGCATAGTTTTCTAACATTTGATCAAGGTTTATATATTTATGAACGTAGTAATCATTTTTGACTTGTTCATTTGTTGTGTGTAACATATGATCCAGGTTTAGATATATATGGAATTAAATCTTCTATCGTATTGTTTGCAAAGGAAGAGTAGAGAGCCTAAGAAGAAGAAAAATCCATATCACTGTAAAATATTTTCACTGTAGGAATAATTTCATAAATTAGGAGTTATCAGTTTCTTAAATTCCTTTTTATTACCTCTATAATAATGAAGTTTGCAAATGAATCATTGCCATCATAACATACTACTTGCATGCTCAATGGTTTCATTGTTCTTTCATGACAACGTACTAACTGCAGTTGCAAAAAGAGAAGTTTACATTTCAACTTTTAACTACTGTAATGTCTCCATATTTGTCCTAGTTACATTCGATGCCCAAGCTGTGAAATCACATGGACATACAAAATAAAGATACAAGCACAAATATTACACTTATGATGAATTTGCATTATGTGGATGAATTACTATATATACTTAATTCTCACGAACAACAATGCATCTTGCCAACATGACTCTTACCCCAATGCAAAGATATATGATGTTTGACATACAACTGACAAAAAGACCTTTAACTCATTTACAAATACTAAGTGCCTACAAGATACCTTTAATTTGAATATTGATTAAAAGTTTTTATAATGATGACATCATTAAAAATTAATAATTGAAATACTTACTTTTCAATTGATGCATTAAAAAAATGTTGGCCATTGTTAGACTTAACATTTGATATCCATAACTTCATCTTCTCATTATAATTGGGGCAATCAATATTCGAAATCTGAATTATATATAACAATTACAAAATTAATTATAATGAAATAAAATTAAAATATCACATATAACAATAAATATATATTAAAATTGTCTTGCAGTTGAACATAATGTTTTCTCTCGACAAAATTAGCAGTATATTCTTTCAGCTTCTGCTACATTATCAAAACAATAATAAATATCATTCTTGAATCTATTAACGACATCTTGACACTCTTCCTATGTCAAATATATAGCATGTGCAAAAGCAACAAAAGTTAAATATATTTTATTTCTGCCTATATTTGTTTGTCTTATTACGATATCATTATAAAAATATTTAATCAGTATTTTAAATGCACTTGAAAAGACAAGTTATCTACTTAAAAATTGAAGAATGCATAAGGAAATCCAAATTTTATTCTTTTTCTGTCACTTCCTTTAGAAATAGCGAACAAGTCCCTAGCTACCTCTTTTAACTTCTAAACAAGTGATCATGACTCAAATTTGAAGAAATTCTAAGGAATCACTAATTTTAAGAGATTTCTAGTGAAAAGAGTGAAAGATGTTTTAAATAAAACCCATCTTTGTCCCCTTTTCATCTTTTTCAATTGTTCTCTTTTTGTTTAAAGAAATTGGTTACATAATACTATAGATAAATTGCAAATCTGAAAGACTCGGTTGGTAGAATTTATAAGTTATCTTTGTCTTCTAACTAAACTAATCTTCATTTTCCTATGTTAACCTTAAATTTGGATGAGAAAGGTTACAAATCAATAAAATAACATCTTATTAACTATTAGCAGATGAGTTGCAAAATTCATTTAGGGTATGGTTATGAGATGTAGAATATTTCCATCAAATAGAGATTTTATAATATGAGTAAAGTCAACCAATAAAAGTATTACAAATGTTTTCCTACATAGAACAAAAACAAGTAATAGCCTATGTTTGAGTTGGAGTAAAAGAGTTGATAGATTGTCACATAAGGTTTTATTTAATTAAAAACAAAATGCAATTTTGGAATAGGCATTATTACAATACAAATCATCATGTAGCTCTTATGTAATGATGAAGAAAATAGAAAGAGATAATATATAAGAATTAAAAGTCTTTGTGCTATTTATTTTCAAATAACATAGCTAAAATATTTGCTTAGAAAAGCTCAACTTTTTACAAGTATGCTTTCATAAAAATTAGTCATTTGCGTGTTTTAGCATTATATACATCGAAGTTTCACTTTATAGGTATACCATCCTTTATATAACTTAATTGAAACTAAAGGAATTTAATATACAAAATTAAAATAAGATTAGATATATTTGCCTTGGACCATAATACTATTAACAACCTCTTGGCGCTCTTCGTATGTCAAATATATAGCACGTGCAAAAGCAACGAAAGCTACATGTAATTTATTTCTACCTATATTTGTTTGTCTTGTTATAGTATCATCATAAAAAATTTAATTAGTAATTTAAATGCACTTGAAAAGAGAGGTTATCAACTTAAAAATTGAAGAATGCATGATGAAATTCAAATTTTATTCTTTATCTGTCACTTGCTTTATAAATAGCGAACAAGTCCCTAGCTACCTCTTTTAACCTCTAAACAAGTTATCATGTCTTAAATTTGAAGAAATTCCAAGGTATCATTAATTTTAAGAGATTTTTAGTGAAAAGAGTGAAAGAAAAAATAAAAAGAGGATAAAGATAGATGAAAATAGGAAAGTAAAAATAAGAGGGAAGTATTTTGGCATGTTTTAAATAAAACCATCTTTGTCCCCTTTCAATCTTTTTCAGTTGTTCTCTTTTTTTTAAAAGGAATTGATTTCATAATACTATAGATAAATTGCAAATCTGAAAGACTCGATTGGTAAAATTTATAAGTTATCTCTGTCTTCTAACTAAACTAATCTTCATTTTCCTATGTTAACACTAAATTTGGTTGAGAAAGGTTACAAATCAATAAAATAACATCTTATTAGTTATTAGCAGATGAGTTGCAAAATTCATTCAGGGTTTGGTTATGAGATGTAGAATATTTCTATCAAATAGAGATTTAATAATATGAGTAAAATCAAACAATAAAAGTATTACACTGTTTTCCTACATAGAACAAAAACAAGTAATAGCCTATGTATGAGTTGGAGTAAAAGAGTTGATAGCTTGTCACACAAGGTTTTATTTAATTAAAAACAAAATACAATTTTGGAATAGGCGTTATTACAAATCATCATGCAGCTCATATGTAATGATGAAGAAAATAGAAAGAGAGAATATATAAGAATTAAAAGTCTTTGTGCTATTTATTTTCAAATAACATAGCCAAAATATTTGCTTAAAAAAGCTCAACTTTTTACAAGTATGCTTTCACAAAAATTAGTCATTTGCGTGTTTTAGCAATATATGTATCGAAGTTTCACATTATAGGTATACCATCCTCTATATAACTTAATTGAAACTAAAGGAATTTAATATACAAAATTAAAATAAGACTAGATATATTTGCCTTGGACCATAATACTATTAAGCCACTAAATAACTGCTTTAATAATAGGTCTTCACTTAAGATCTCGGTCTGAATATTAAGAAAACAATTTCAAAAACATATAGCAGTTACTTCTTATGTATTTATCTCAAATGGATGGATCAATAACTTTTTCCTTTTAAGAGATTAACTCACTGTAACTTTTTCCTTTGCAAAATATATAAGCCTTCTACAAGTCAAATCTTAACAAGAACAACAAGAAAATTACAAACATTAGCCTTGCAGGTTGTATTTGATATTTTCCTAATTAAGTGTCCTAAAAATGCCATTTTTAATTTAATGTTCTTTACCAAAGTTTACAAGGCCTACACAAGGGATTTTTATAAGGTATTCCTTCAGTTCTATTTAGTAGAGAAAATAGAGAAAATACAGGGGATGTTTATCTACAGGAAAAATGGGGGATGCACATTGCAAAAGTTGGGTCTGGTAGAAGAGCTGCAATAGTATGACCTTTCAACAAGACATGAATAACATATAACATGTTCAAAATTTCAAACACCATTACAGAAATTACATGATACAGTAGTGAGTAAAGTAGGTTGCATAACAAGAATGGGTGTCAACAACAAATATATCATGTCCAAACCTATCTACATTACACATATGAATATTGTCAATCATCCACCATTCTAAAACTGTTCACTACATTCAGTGCACAACCCAAAGAACAATTGAGAATTAAATTCAACAAAAGAGACAAAGAAGAATGGTGTGAAATGCTTATTATAGCTACTACTTTAGCTAGTGTGAAATGCTTACTACAACTACTAGTTTAGCTGGTGTAAACACAGACGATGATGAAGAATGGTGTGCAACAAGGAGCCAAAAATGTTTGTAATTGGTTCGAGAACACTTTATAATGCAAAGAGGAGTAAAGAAAAGGTGGGCTATAGGGAAGAAAAGGTGCGATTTAAAAGAAAATGGGTAAGTCAATTTGGATGCCAAATTAATTTAGGCTTTTTACCCTTTTCTTTTGATTTTTCTTAATTTCCTTAATTTCACTTAATTAGTTTAATTAAGTCTGACGTGTACAATAAAATATAGTTGTAATCATAGATGTTTGCTACAGCGATAATGTTAAGGGAGATATTAAAGTTGGGCTAGATTTAAAAAAATTGAAAATTTAGGTATTTAATTATCATTTTTTAAAGTTTGGCTATAATTGCAAAATTGAGTAAAGTTTGAATTTTTCATTTTAAATACAAATAAATCATATATGAGCTATGAAAAGGACATTTGGCCCTATAGAAAGTCTTAGGAATACTTTAGAGAATTTCATTTTATTCATGATATATCTATTAATTTGTTTAGGATTCTTCCTAACTCATAAAAGATGTGTAAAGAGTTACCCTTGACTATATTAAAAAAAAAAGAATATGTTGTATGAAAGATTGCTTTCACCGATTAAAGGAAGAGAAATAATAAATTTTTGAGTAAAACTTGGAGAATGGAACATATGTTAAGGGCTATTTGACATAATCACTAGAAATTGACTTTTTTCCCTTTACTTTATTATTATTACTATGATTATTATTATTGATGTTTTGTGGTTGTCATTGATCAAAATATAAATATCTATTTATTAAAATAAATAAATTATTTATTATATTTTTAAATAAAATTAAAAGTGAAGATACACAATTCATCTTCTTTTAAAGTGTTATTTGAACACCAAATAAAGAGGGAAAAAGTTACTTATGTCAAAAAGATAATTATAATTCAAACTTAATTTTAGTAGTTCAACGTAATTTAGTAATGGAATAATATTTTATGGGGATTTCACATAACCATGAATACGACAATTTAACATAAAGCAACAAAAAAAAAGTGAATAAAATTTACAAATTATGAAAGCTATATTCCATTACCAACATAATTTTAATAATTAACCTATTTTGTCAATTAATAAATCATAAAGAAATAAAGAAAACTAAATTCAAACTATATGGCTATATTGAACAATATTGTAGGTCGGTGGGGACGTTGATATCAACCTAATAACGTTAGACCATACCAGGATTAGTCATGGACCTAAATTATTTAATTAAAATGGAGCTGTCACTCAATATAAACAGCCCACTTAGTTGATTATGACTATAACAAGTAGTGAACAGATAATCTATAATATTAGGCCTTGTTTGTTTCTCAATAGTTATATAGAAAGTTTTGTAAATTTTCCCATATAAGAATAAAAGCTCAAAGTTTAACATATAAATAATGACTATTGGAATTGTTATGTAAATCATACTATGAGTACTGTACTCCAACAAGTAAAATTATAAACTTTACTTATGCTGATTATGCATTATTTGTGATGAAAAAAAAATAGAAATTTAGCATACCCTTGATGTTAAGTTATTAGATAGGTTGAATTCCTTCTTAAGGATTTAGTTAAAACTTTGGGCAAAAGGTCCATCTATCAAACACTCCTAAATTTCAAATATAGAACATCTTACTCGTAAATTTTTTTATACAATGCACCCATCTTATGCTTCCCCTCTATCCAATGCCCCATAAACCTACATAGCACTACAAGAAAAATTAGTTTCAGCAACTATGATTAATAGTTGTTAAAAGTAAGAAAACGGTAATTAAAAGTTATAGCGACCAAAATCAGGTTGGTCACAGGTGGTCACTATAGGGTTGTTACTAAAAGTGCTCAGTGACG
>JANKOE010000004.1:49414715-49425985 GCA_026284465.1 Erythroxylum citrifolium
AATTTTACTAACAAATTGCATAAAACATAAGCTCACCGCAAGGGACTAATTTAAGCACAAAATCATGAATTAAGAGTTAAAAAGTACATTAAAAATCATGAAAGTGTAGCCAATTTATATGATAAACTTGGGTTCAATCACTTGTACATTAGTACGAGCTGTTAAAAATGAAGGATGAAGAATTTATTGATCAGATATTTGGAAGATTTCAAACTATAATCAATGGACTTAAAGCTCTCGGAAGAACTTATAACAATCAAGATCATATTTATAAGATCTTAAGAAGCCTACCAAAGAGATGGAGACCGAAAGTTACAACTGTACAAGAAGCCAATGATTTAAGCGTGCTAAAGCTTGATGAATTGCTTGGATCTCTAAAAATACATGAAGTTAAGCTTGATGCTTAAGACAAGCCCAGATGGGATAAATCGATAGCATTGAAGGCCAGATAAAAGAATCACAATATTCAAAGGAAGAAGAATTCATCGTCAAAAGCAATAAAGATTGAAGAATCCAAGAATGACGATTCCAGTGAATCAGATCATGATTCGAGCGATGAAGATGACGAGTTATCGTTTATCTCGAGGAAGATCAGATGCATGTGGAAGAAAAAGGATAAAGGAAATCCATCCTTTAAGAAGAATATCAAAGATGATGGGAAGAAAGAGAAGACATCCGTCATACGCTATGAATGTAACAAGTCAGGACATTACAAGTCCGAATGTCCATTGCTAAAAAAATGTCAAAGAAGAGTAGAGAAGCCAAGAAAAGCATGATGGCAACTTGGGAAGATCTAGATTCGTCTGAATTAGATACTGACTCAGAGACATTGGAATAAGTGAATATCTGCCTAGTAGCTGAAGAAGAAAGTGATGAGGAGGTAACTTCTAAATTTAATGATTTACAAGATGCATACTCAGAACTTTTAGAAGATTCTCATGCAATTCTGAAACAGTACAAACTATTAAAGAAAAATTACGTAGAAAGTCTAAAAAATACACAAGAGTTAGAAAGAGAGAACGTTTGCTTAAAGAAGTAAGTGGATGAGATAAAGAAAAAGGGAGTTGTAGATAGATCTGAAGAGATCAATTCGCTAAAGCTAAGGATTAACAGTCTTCCAGCTGATCTAGCACCATTTACTGAGAGTATAAGGAAAATGAACAACATGTTAGGGAAGTATAAACACCCTAGTGATAAAACTAGATTAGGGTTTACAAGAAACCTTAATCAGCAGAAAAAGAATTCGGTTCCTAAGAAAAGGAAATTTCATAAACCATATTATTATCAGAAATTTCATCAGTTGGATCAGATAATACCATGAAATATGATAGTACTAACCCCAAAGGACCCAAGAAAATCTGGGTACCTAAAAGACAGATAATATCTCCTGTAGATATCCTTCCTTGGAAGAAGCAGCAAGCACCATTGGTACTTGGACAGTGAATGCTTGCAACACATGATGGGAAGAAGGTCTATGTTCCTAGATCTTCAGTATAAGAAGGGAGGATTGGTAATTTTTGGAGACAACCAGTAGGGCAAGATAATTGGAATCGGTAAAATCGGTAAAGATTCCTATGCATGTATTGACAATGTGCTGCTAGTTGATGGTCTAAAACATAATTTGATTAGTGTCAGTCAACTTTGTGATTCTGGTTTTGAAGTGTCTTTCAATCAAAATTCTTGTGAAGTCAAAAACAAGGATGGGTCTATATTCTTTTATGCTAAAAGACGAAATAATCTTTACAAAATCAATTTAAAAGATTTTCAAAATCAAAATATTTCTTGTTTTATATCAACTGAAGAAGAAAAATTGATTTGGCATAAAAAGCTAGGTCATGTTAGCTTTAAACATGTTTCAAAGTTGATTAAACATAATTTGGTAATAGGCTTACCAAAAATAAGATTTAACAAGGATTTCTTTTGTGAAAGTTGTCATAAAGGAAAACAAATTAAAACAACGTTTTCTTATAAAAATATGGTAACATCTTCTAGACCTCTAAAGTTATTACATATGGATTTATTTGGTCCAACTAGGACATTGAGTCTTGGCGGAAAGAAGTATGATCTCGTAATTGTTGATGATTTTACTAGATTTTGTTGGATACTATTTTTATCACATAAAGACGAGTCTTTTAAGTTTTTTAAAGTCCTTTCCAAAAAGTTACAGAATGAAAAAGGAATGTCTATAGCAAGTATCAGAAGTGATCATGGTGGTGAGTTTGAAAATGAGAAGTTTAGAGTATTTTGTGAGGAGAATGGAATTTTCCACAATTTCTCTGCTCCTAGAACTCCACAACAAAATGGAGTTGTTGAAAGAAAGAACAGGACGATTCAGGAGATGGCAAGGACTATGCTATGTGAGATGGATCTTCCTAAGTACTTCTGGGTAGAAGCTGTGAATACAGCTTGTTATATTCAAAATAGAATACTTATGCGACCGTTATTGAAGAAAACTTCATATGAGTTATAGAATGGAAGGAAACCTAATATATCCTACTTCCATCCATTCGGTTGCAAGTGCTTTATATTGAATTCAAAGGAAATTCTGGATAAATTTGATTCTAAGACCTATTATGGAATTTTTCTAGGCTATTCATTATCATCGAAAGCTTATAGGGTTTACAATCTTTCTTCTAAGACTGTTGAAGAGACTATACATGTCAAGTTTGATGATAATTCTCAACCAAGTAAGAGAGATAATACTGATAATGAAACGATATCAGTACCTTTGGTTGATAGTGAAGAAGCTCCACCATTAGATACTCATTTAGACAAGTTGAAGATATTCCTGAGACATTTGATTTGAAAAGAAATTGGCAAGAAGGTGGATCAAACCCTGTATAGAGGGATTATTGGTTCCTTACTTTATCTTACAACAAGCAGACCTGACATCTTATTTAGTGTTTGTTTGTGTGCAAGGTTTCAAGTAGATCCTAGGGAGTCTCATTATATTGCTGTTAAAAGAATTTTGAGATATCTTGCAGGTACTACTGATCTTTGTTTAATGTATGAGAAAGGTAAAGATTTCAGGTTGATTGGATACTGTGATGCGGACTATGCCAGAGATAGGATTGATAGAAAAAGCACGAGTGGAGGATGTCACTTCTTTGGCCAAAACTTAGTTTCCTGGTCGAGTAAGAGGCAAAGCTCAATCGCTCTATCAACTGCTGAAGTCGAGTATATGTCAGCCGCAAGCTACTGTTCACAAATGTTGTGGATCAAGTACCAACTAGAAGATTATTCAGTATAAGAGGAGGAGATCCCAATCTTTTGTGACAATATGAGTGCCATCAACTTGTCAAAGAAACCAATTCAACATTCAAGAGTTAAACATATCGAAGTCAGACATCATTTCCTACGAGACTACATTCAGAGAAAGATCGTAAGTCTTCAGTTTGTTGAGATGAAATATCAATGGGCGGACATCTTCACTAAGCCATTGAGTGAAGAACGATTCAAAGAAATCATACGGAACCTTAACATGGTTATATTATGTGATCAACCGTCTAACACGTCACAACCTAGATAAAAAGGTCGTAAGAGTTAACGGTAATAGTAATAGTAAGTTACAGCTGGTAACTTCTGTCACAAGAAAGTTTTGGAGGGAAAGTTTCTCACAGTCTTGAGAACATCACCTATTCTAGAACACTCTTGATATGCTCTGACATCGACCTTTGAAGAACCCTCAACAAAAGTTTTTCATTACTCTATTTGGATATCAAACTCTCTTTGCTCACACTCTCAATCTCAGTAACCAACCTTACCTTTTCAGAAAGAAATTTGTGCATTATCAACTACATAAACAAATGGAGCCAGTAATGACCAGTGGAAGACTTGTTGATTTTGAGTCCTTGAAGAAGGACAACATGGATATTGAACCAGAAATAGTTGCAGCTGGTTGGAGGAACTTCTTTCTAGTCTGAGAGATCGTATACACGAATGAAGTTTATGACTTCTAGAAGAATATGGATGTGGTAGACGATACTCTTGTATCAACAGTAGATAGACTGTCAATTATAGTGACAATGGAGATGATCGAGAAGGTCACTGAGTGTCCATCTGTTGGAGAGAAGCTCACAAGCAAAGCTAGATGGATGACGCAGGCTAGCGTGAAGGAGATTGAAATCAATCAACAATTGTATGGAAGCAATGATCCAAAGGAGAAGAAGGCCTCAAGTCTTATGCCAAAAGCTAGGGTTTTACACTCAATTCTTTTCCATTGTGTTCTACTAAGAACAGGATCAAGGCATCTGGTGACGACTTTGGATGAACAATGCCTATTCCATCTACTTAATCGTCAGCTTGTGGATCTGCCGTTCCTTATTTTCCACTATATGGTTAAGAAGAAGAAAGACTTGAACAGTCAGCTGTATGGAATGTTGCTGACAAAGATATTCAGAGATTACGTCGCGGCGAATGATTTAACTTTCGTCGCGATGTACCCGTGATCGATTTGTAGCCGCGGCGACTAGGATCCAACATGTTTGGTATCAGAGCAAGAAAAGATTACAAGGAACCACGCTCAAGTATGATGGTATTTTGTTAAGAGTTGAATTTCGAAAACAGGATCCAACAATATAATTTAAAAAACTTATTGAATAGATATTCTGAACCATTGAATAAACACATTAAAGAAAGAAGAAGAGGAAATCAACATCTTACAAAAAAAACACTCATGGATACATGTATGTCTAAATAAATCGATCCATAAAAGTTTTTTTTACAATTGGTATCAGAGCATGATGTTGTATGATTTGTGTTCTATCGTGTATCGTTTATGTATGATTGTATTTTCTGTTTGTTTTTGTTTTGTTCTATATTTGTAATGGCATTACTTTCTGCACTGTACTACCATGAAAAATTGCACTGCCATGAATCACAGACATAGTAACAGAAAAACTGCACGTTTTGAAGCTTTTCGATTTGATGATTTTCGGATGTTAATAGCATTCTCACTATTTAACCGAAACATAATGGTCATGAATTGATGGTTTAGATGAAGGGTAATACATAGTAGAAATACTTGAAAATATAAAATCGAAAGTTTTCAGTACGAAGAGAAACCAAACACAAGAGATGCTCTTGGTAATGCTTGATATGGTTTTTGTATCGTCTGTGATTATTATGTTGGCTAGAGATGCTATGGGTCAGGCTGGAATGGTTATTGTTTAGAGAGAAAAGGAAAAAAAATCAAACAAACAAACCCAGAATCATAGGCGTATGAGGAAGAAGACGTCATAGCGGCTGGCACGTGCTGAGCCAAAGGCAGCGGAAAGGGTGCTGACGTGTGCGGTCTTTGGCTCAGCACGCGCCAAATGCTACGTCGTCTTCTTCTTGCACGCGCCAGACGTTGGCGCGTGCTTTGCATGCACCAAAGGTACCTCCAGGCCCAAATTCATATTATGGACTAATTTGTTTTGGGCTTTTAGGCCATTAAAGATTAAGATTAAGTTAATAAATGATTATGGCCCAATTATAATGGATTATTTAATTCATAATTGACTTATTTTATATACATAATATAATTATGGAAATTAGTGCCACATTATATGTTTCTTCGGTACATTGACCATTTTATATTATGTAATATTTATAATTAAATTTTCCTATTATATGATGCATGTGTTACATGACATAATGGTAAGTTTAGAATATTTTGTTAGTCACCAAAGTTACCAAACTAACTAAATTAAATTTTGTCATGTGAGATCCCACATAGGTTGGAAAGGGGAACGAAGTACGCCTTATAAGGGTACAGATACCTCTTCCTTTCAGACGCGTTTTCCATGGCCTAATGCACCAGATCCCATTGGAACTCCGAGGTTAAATGTGCTTGGGTGAGAGTAGTTCTAAGATAGGTGACCTCCTGGGAAGGCCTTAGGAAAAGCAAAATCGTGAGGGCTTGGCTGGGCCAAGGCCCAAAGCGGACAGTATCTGTAAGCGGGTGATCTGGGATGTTATATGTCATGTATGATCATTGTCCAATTAAATGTTTGTTGCATAGAAAGCTTGTTAGTCACCAAAGTGGCCTAGCTTGAAAATATTAATCATTTAATTGTGATTGTTTCAAGTGTTCACTATGATATAATGCTAAAATGATATAAAGGTTGAACTAAACAATTGAGATTATTAATTATAACTCTAGGAGGTCACTCAAAGGTGGACCATTGTTTATAATTAATGACATTAAAGGGACTTTATCAACATATTTGGTTAATATGATTGTATATCCAAAGATAACATGTATATTAACTAGAATATGATTGATTGTCCATTATAGTGACCTATATGTATGCATCATAATAGGTTACAACTATGTATTTAAATTTCACCCAAAGGAAAATTTAAATACATAATCAAAGTGTTAGTTTGAATCTATTTAGGTTTACTCAAAGCATTAATGAGTGAGCTATATGTTGTGTTTGCAGCATTTACTAATTTGTTTGCTTTAGGAAATGGGCTAAATAAGTCCAATGGTCTGAACTATGCTGATTGGTCCGAACAAATCCAGTTCCAACGGGGTGTAATGGATTTAGATTTGGCCATAGTTTCAGACGTAAGGCTCGCAGCCATAACTGAGACTAGTTCTAAAGCTGACAAGTCTTATTATGAGGCTTAGGAACGGTCTAACAGGCTAAACTTGAATTTGATACGAATGATGATTGCAGAAAATGTAAAGCCGTCATTGCCTAACACGGATAATGCAAAGAAGTTAATGTTGAAGCTTAAAGAAGGCTCTCAATCTAATATAGATGACAAGTCCATAGTAGGGACTTTAATGAGTGAACTAACGACCAAAAAGTTTAACTGGTCATAACCCATTCACGATCATGTAACTCATATGTCAAACCTAGCTACAAAACTGAAATCCATAGGTATGGATGTGAGTGAGTCCTTTCTGGTATAGTTCATTATCAACTCCCTTCCTCTAGAGTTTGGCCAGTTCCAGGTGAATTATAAAACCATTAAGGAAAAATGGAACCTTCAAGAAATTAAGGCCATGTTGATTAAGGAGGAAGGCAGATTGAAGAAAATGAAGGAACACTCCGTTCATCTCACGTTTCATCAAGGAGCTTATTAGCAGCAAAAATAAACTAGGAACGAAAGGCAAAGATAAAGACAAAGCTCTTAGCAAATTTAATGAGGTTCAAATCCATAAGGATAAAGGTGCCACTTCTGCAAAAAGTATAGTCACTTCAAGAAGGATTGCCCGAAAAGAAAGGTTCATATTATGTTTCAGTATGTTTTGAATCAAATCTTATTAAAGTGCCTAAAAATACCTGGTGGTTAGATTCTGGTGCAACTACTCATGTGTCATATGTTAAACAGGGATTCCTTTCAATCCAGACCATAAACGGAACTAAAAAGTTCTTGTATAAGGGGGACAGAATGAAAGCACGGATAAAGGGCATTGGGACATACAGATTGATCTTAGACACTGGGTGTTACCTGGATTTAAAAAAATGTCTTTACGTTCCTGAATGTGCTAGGAATTTAGTTTCTATTGCAAAATTGGATGACGTACGATTTCAATTTAAGATTGGAAACGACGTTTTCTCATTATATAAACATAAGTAATATTATGGTTCTAATACCTTAATTGATTTTTTATATCGTTTCAATCTTTATGTTGATTTTACTGCATCTCTGATTCTTGTTGACCATATTATAGGAAGTAAACGTAGTGCACAAAATGAATGCTCTACTTTTTTGTGGCATAAAAGATTAGGTCATATATCCAAGGAAATGGTACAAAGGTTAGTTAAAAATGACATCTTACCTCTATTAGTTTTTGTTGACTGGGATATATGTGTAGATTACATTAAAGGCAAGCAAACCAAACATATATCAAAGCATCCAGCCACAACTAATAACGCATTACTGGAATTATACACACTGACATCTGTGATCCTTTCGACGTTCCTTCTTAGGGCGACGAAAAATATTTCATTACCTTTATTGATGACTTTTCACAATATGGTTATATTTTTTTGCTATATGAGAAGTCTCAGTCTGTGGACATCCTAGAAGTAATGAGATAGAAAGGCAGTTAAATAGAAAAGAAAAGATAGCGAGGTCTGATAGAGGTAGTGAATATTATGAAAATTTTGATTAAAGTGGAAAATGTTTAGGTGCATTTGCAAAGTTTCTTGCAAGTCGAGGCATATGTGCGCAATACATAATGCCTGGAATACCACAACAAAATGGTGTAGCCGAAAGGTGAAATCGTACTCTTATGGATATGGTTAGGAGTATGCTAAGTTATAGGATTGTGCAAATGGAGCAGAAGAAAAGTCAACGGTATGACAGAGAAGGATGGAGAGTCATCAAGGGGTGTTAAACAAAAAGAGATGGAGAAGTTGTACTTCTGTTTATGCAAGGCTTGTTTTCCATTCAGGGAAAGATGATTGCAGAGAAGTGGGGTTCACAAAAGATATATCAGGAACTTGAAAAAAGATGCTCTACGAGTGTAGTAAACAAAAAGGCAAGATCGAAAAGGTTGGGTATAGGGTATGGAACTCGTGTTGACTAAGAAAGCAGACAATCCCGGAAGGTTTCAGAAGCCTAGATCATGTAAATGAAGAATGGGATAAAGAAATAATGGATGTAACGATAAGGAAGAAAGGCAGTATATATAGCAGACAGCAAAGGAAGTTCATACAACAGGGAAAAGCTGTCCTTGTTAACATTGTAATCTAGCAAGAGATATCGGTAGGCATTGGAAAGAGTTGTTATACCTTCTCAGGTGTTACCATGACAGTTTTAGGGTAGGTTGATAACCTTGGGATTGGTATGAGATTGGTTTTTGTACAATCTCTGCCTATGAACATAACCCCTTATTTTCATAATTTATTATATATCTGATTTATAAAAAAAAAGTTATAGTATTATACCTTCATCATTTTGGATGCATGCATTAAAGAACGTTGCGTATTTGCTTAATAGGATTCCTAGTAAAGTAATTCCTAAGACACCTTATGAACTGCGGACAGAAAGGATTCCTAGTTTACGACACCTTCATATTTAGGGTTTTCTGATAGAAGTAAGGTTGTATAATTCACATGAAAAGAAGCTTGATGCAAGAACTATTAGTGGTTTTTTTTCATTGGCTATCCTGAAAAATCAAAGGGGTACAGATTTTATAGTCTTAACCATAATACGAGAATAGTTGAGTCTGGTAATGCTCGGTTCATTGAAAATGATCAAATCAGTGGGAGTGGAGAACCACAAAAAGTGGATATTCACAAGAATATAGTATAAACTACTCTAAGTCGAGTAGACACTACCACATCAGACGTGATCCTACCGGTTGTTATTCCTCTTGTTGCAGCACTACCACATCAAATTAATGTTCCAATTCTACAAGTTGAACATATTAATGACGAACCAGCTAATGATGTTCAAGTTACAAATGATCAAGTGATGCCACAAGAAGTAGCATTACGAATGTCTGTAAGGTAGAGAAGATCAACTATTTCAAGTGACTATGAAATTTACTCACTTGGACATGAATGTGACTTGAGCATTGATCAAGATCCAGTCTCGTTCAAACAAGCCATAAACTGTAGCAATTTTGAAAAATGGTTCAATGCTATGAAAGAAGAGTTGAAATCAATGGATGACAACAATTTCTGGGAATTAGTTAAGTTGCCGGAAGGTACAAAGCAAGTGGGCTGTAAATGGGTCTTTAAGACCAAACGTTACTCACAAGGCAATATTGAAAGGTATAAAGCCAGACTTGTTACCAAAGGTTTACTATAAAGAGACCTTCTCTCCAGTTTCAAAGAAGGACTCTTTAAGAATTATTATGGCCGTAGTGGCTCATTATGATTTAGAGCTTCACTCAATGGAAGTAAACACCGCTTTTCTAAATGGTGACTTGGAAGAAGAAGTTTATATGTATCAACCGGAAGGTTTCGTGACCACAGGAAAGGAACGATTAGTGTGTAAATTGAAGAAGTCAATATATGGACTAAAGCAAGCTTCCCGACAATGGTATGTTAATTTTAATGATATCATTATGTCTTACAGTTTTATAGAGAACACTGTTGATTGGTGTATCTATATGAAGGTTAGTGAGAGCAAGTTCATTATATTAGTCTTATATGTTGACGATATCCTTCTTGCTGCGAATGATCTAGTTTTGTTACATAATGTCAAAATTTTTCTTTCTAAAAATTTCGAAATGAAAGATATAGGTGAGGCATTCTATATGATAGGAATAGAAATATTCCATGAAAGATCACAAAGACTGTTAGGATTGTCTCAGAAAGGTTATATTGAGAAAGTATTAGAAAGGTTTCAAGTGAAAAAATGCTCTGCATGGATAGTTCCAATTTAGAAACGGGACAAATTTAGTCTAATGCAATATCCACGAAATGATTTAGAATGTAAGGAAATGGGATCTATTCTTTATGCGTCAGTAGTTGGGAGCTTAATGTATGCTCAAACATGCACTCGGCCAGATATCAGTTTTTTTGTTGGAATGCTAGGTCGATATCAATGCAATCCTGGAATGGACCACTAGAAAGCAGCAAAGAAAGTCCTTAGATATTTACAAGGCACCAAGGACTATATGCTCACATGTAGAAAATCAACCCATCTCGATGTGATACGTTATTCGGATTCAGACTATGCCAGTTGTATAGAATGAAAAAAATCTACATTTGGTTATATGTTCCTATTAACTGGAGGAGCAGTTTCATGGAAAAGTGGAAAGCAGTCCCTCATTGCTACTTCCACTATGGAGGCTGAATTTGTGGCCTGCTTTGAGGCCATGGTTCGTGGATTGTGGTTGCGAAACTTTATCTTAAGTCTTGGTCTTGTCCACAGTATTACTAGACCGTTAAAAATTTATTGTGATAATTTCGCAACCATTTTCTTCTCAAAGAATGACAAATATTCAAAGGGTGCAAAACATATGGATTTGAAGTATTTGTCTGTGAAAGAAGTGCAAAAAACATAAAGTGTTAATTGAGCATATTGATACCGATCTCATGATAGCGGATCCGTTAACTAAATGCTTACCGCCCAAAACATTTATTGGTCATGTTGAACGGATGGGCCTTACAGATAAGTCCTTGTTAGCATAGTATTCTGACATATACATATACATATACATATCATTGTTTTGCTCAAATTGTTATGACACTTGTGAATTCAATTATAGTTATATGTTTTTTCTCACTCACTTTGTTACCCCCAGAATTTTTTTTTATGATTATTAAATATGATTAATGAAAATTTAAGCATTAATGAACAAGATTAAG
>JANKOE010000004.1:49714294-49727901 GCA_026284465.1 Erythroxylum citrifolium
TTAGACTCCACCAAGTAAATCAGTTGGCTATATGCAAATTAACTAACTCTACAATCAGGCCTCAATCGCAGAATTAATTAATAAACAATGACAGTAAATCAGAAACAGTACGAATATTATAAACCAAATAATCAGATCAAACAAGGTCTCAAGAGTCAAAGCATAATAACTGGAATTCCCCGACTAAAAGTAACTTAGCTACTCATAACGAAATTAAACCTAACAAAGTTCTTAAATAACACAGTCTCCATAACAAAGAAAAGAAATAAAACTAAAAACTGAAATCTGGAAATTGATCTATGCTCTCCGGCGTCTCCCTTCCTTGGCGGCTACTGTCGTCTACTAAAAATCAGAAGAGAAGTCTAAAAGAAGAATCCCCTTGTGCGTTGCCGTCGTTGCCTTTTTAAGTGTCTAGGTTTTTGTTTCCTCTTTGACATTGCCGTAGGCCCCCTCCTAATGGCCTAGCAGCTGCTTACTTTTTAGCCCATTTAATTTACTCATTCTCTACTTTATGTTGCGCCAGCTATCTAATGTCTCCTAGTATGCGTTGATTTTTTTCCATGTTGTCCACGTGTTGCTAACTCTTAATTCTGCTGTCTTCTACTGATCCGCGTCCAGCCCTTCCCTTGTGACCTTACTCTCCGTGTTTTTTTTTCCAATTGAAAGCCCTCTGATTTTATTTCTTTCATTGCTTCTCACGTGCAGTTGCTTCTTGTCTTTGTTGAAGTGCGTCCACGTGGTCCCTCTCTTCTTGAATTGCCGCCCACTTTATTTGCTGTCTAATTGAAGTTGCGTTAGTCCATATGTTGCTTGATTTTCAGTGACATTTAATCTCTTGTGCGTTAAAAACGCTGGTCTGCAGTCTACGTCTCTTGGCTGCTTCCCTCTTGCTGCTTTGCGTGATTCCTTAGACGTGAAGCTCCAGCCCCTTGTTGCTTTGCTTCCACGTTGCACTTGCCATCGTTGATTTCATTCTGTTTTGCTCCTCTTATTTAATTGTTGCGTCCCATTTAATTGTTCCTTGGTCCAGATGTGCGTAATTGTTGCGTCCCCATGTGCCTGCTGCCTTGGTCTTAACCTGATTTAATTGTTGTTTTCCTCTTAATTTCTCAAATCATGCAAAAATTATAATTTCCTACAAAGAAATATTAAATCAAATTAAGTCCCAATAATTAAATCAATAAGAGAAATAAAAAAAGAATAATTAAAACATAAATATTGGACAATTATGCACTTATCAACCAAGTTTGTTATATGTTAATAAGCTTATAGAATTGATATGACCAAGTGATTAGATAGGGTTGTTCATATTCATTAGTTTATGCCTATCATGTATTCTATATGTACTACATATAGTACATATTAATTTAAGTATTTAAGTTATAAAAAGTTAATAGTTTCTCACATATAAAGTTTCCATTGTATTAGAGCTTCTCAAGGCCTAATAATAATTAGCTCTTCTTCTTTTTTTAATCCCACAACAACTAAAGATATATTACAAAGAGCCCAAGCCACTTCTTGTATAACAGTCACATCTAGAACAATGAATATTTCTTCCCTATCGGATATTGCTCATTAGTTACTTATCAAATTGAATTCAACAAATTTTTTGTTATGGCAAGCATAATTGCTACCCTTTCTTAAATTCATGATATTGCATAATATATAGGTAGTATCCTTATACCACCACCCTAAATGGTCAATGATAATAAACCTAATATAGACTTCAATTCCTGGTTCCATCAAGATCAACTTGTTCTCAATTGGATGATTAGTTTTATGAAAAAAAAGTTTTGTGCCATAAGGAGTTGGTGCCACTAATGCTTGAGATGTATAACTAAAACTTATATCCATTTATACAGTTGGTTTCAAAGCACAAATACAAACTATTATGTTTAAATTTTATCAGTTGAATAGAGACATGAGGGAAGCTATTACTCTATATGTACAACGAGTAAAAGCATATATGATTGACCTGTAGCCTTCATAGCCCTGTTTTAGAAGACGACCTAGTTCAAGTTATTATCAATGGCATAAGACCCATTTATAGACCATTTATGAGTTCACTGGAATATGGATTAGATGTTATCTCCTTTGATGATCTTTTTAGCCTTCTATTAAGTGAAGAAGAAAGTTTTGCAAGTGATAAGTCCATCAAAGAATCCATTCAACCAATAGCTTACTGAACTATGTCCTTCAATCCTATATCCTCTAATCATGGTTGAGGTGCTAGACAATAATCACTACAAGAAAAGTAGGAATTAGGGATGGAAAATTAGCGACAGAAAATCAATTTATTTCGGTAACATTGACAAAAAAAATTTCATTTAGTGGCGGTACTAATATCCATCGATAAATATAGAAGAAAATCATCCTGACAAAATTTTCGATGGACTTTAGCGACAATATAAAATGCCCGTCGGTAAAGAAGGCGGGAATTATTGGCGCATTAAAAAATTTTGAGTTTATAGAGGGAAATTTGTCCATCAGTAAATGTCATCAGCAAATTTTTAGGGTAAACATTGTCGTTTGCTTTGGCTTTAGCATTTTAAAGTAAACCAAAACGACATCGTTTGGTTTAACACGAAATGATGTCGTTTTCTTTTACATTTAACTCACCCGAAAGCTCCTCCTCACCCCCACCTGCATCTTCTTCTTCGTCTGTTTCATCTTTCCTCTCATTTGACTTTCTTCTCTTCGGTTTCTCTGTCGTGGACACCTCTTCTGCTCATCAGCGTTTGTCTTCTCCAGTCACTGTCGTCATGTTCTTCGATGGAGGTATTTTTGCAGCCACTGTGATCTATTTTTTCATATATTGGACGAAAGTTAATTTGGGTATTTGATTACTTTCATTTATTTGTCTATTCTATGATTGGAAAAAAATTTTAAGGTTTAAATGTTGGCCCCTGATTTTTTTAATTATTTGATTAAGCATGATTAGATTTTTTAGGACTTGCTAGATTAATGTATGTTGGAGAAAATTAGCATGTTAATGTTAATGAGGTTGTGTGACATAAGAGATTAAATTGAAGTGTTAGGAGAGTATTGCATTAAGGGCATTTTGGGCATGTCACTTAAAGAGGAAAGAACATAAGCTTTTGAGTAAGGGTAAGTTGGACATTTTAGCATCATTAAGGGTATAAAAGAGAGAAAAAAAGAGTGGCTTGCATAGAAGAAGAAGAGAAAACGAAATTGGAGGGAAAAAGAGAGAGAAAGTGTCGTTGGTGGAAAGGAAAGGAGAGAAAAAGAAGAAAAGCTAGGGTTTCCATTTTCTTGATGTTTAAGAGGGTTTTTGGGGTTGATTCAAGAAGGAAAAAGAAAGAGGAAGGTTCAAGCTTCCATTACAGCCAAGAAATCCTTTGGTTGGTGGAGATTCAAGGTAAGTTGTGTTTTCAAAATTTGGATTTTTGGAAGGCTGTTGGTTCAAAGAGCTTAGGAAATGGATGGGTTTAGGTATTCTAGGATCAATTTCATGCATTTGGGTCTTTGGGTTTTCTAATTTGGATTCCTATTGATTTGGGATTTTTGTGTCAATGTTGAAGAAAACCAAGAGAGGCAAGAGGAGTAAGAGGAGAGGCACATTTGAGCAAGATTCAAGCAAGGAAACAAAGGTGGGTTACATTTTTATACTTGAGTTAATAAGCTATAAATGTTCTTCAAATAAATAGAATTAATGATTTTTCCAAATACCTCATAAATGAGCATTTATTGTTCTTTAAATGATTGAAGATTTGCCCTATATTGTTGTTGTGTGTGAATTTTGGAAATAAATTCTAATTGCTTTCCAATTGTTGTATTTGTTACTTTTGATTGAGTTGAAAAGTGGTTTTTATGCTTGGTATAGGAATGTGATTGTTGAGTTGAGAAATGATGATGGGAATGCATGTGAAACATGTCATGTTCATGAAAAACAAGCTTTTAAAAATGTGCCATTTGGGCAAAATATTTTCAGATCATGAATTGGTGCAGTCCATCCAAGAATTGTCATGTGCACGTTGACCAAGTCAAGGCTTCTCCCGCCTGCCCGCTAGTGGCCCGGAGCTCCTTTATAGACTCCCTCAAGTTTACGACTACACAAGGCCATTATATAAAATTGTGTAGTTCGCCATGTTTATAGACTTGCCCAAACCATTTGTGATGTGTTTATGCGTTTACATGTGTTGACAAGTTTGAGGAATGCTTGACTTATGAGAATTGTGATTTGATTTGACAAAGTTGAGAAATATATGTGTTATGGATTTTTGTGAGAAATTGCTATGATCATGAATGTTTCAATGATTTTTGCTTATTACCTATTATAAAAGTGTTACCTACGAGCGTTAAGCTCACCCCCACTCCTTCTCATCCACAGGCGATGAGCAAGATGTCGAGCGATCAAGTTGAGCATCAAGGCATCACTCCATTTTGCACTTTTGTTCTTGTGTTCTTTGGAAGTTGAAATTTGTAAAACAATGCCTTAGTTGCATTTTGAGAAATTATTGTTTTTGCAAAGTTTGTATTTTAGATTATGTTGTAAATTGGTTTGAAATGCCCGCTAAAGCGTTGTAAAACTCTTATTTTTGATGCAAATGAAACACTTAGGCACTAAGGTTGTTTATGGCCTTTCAAATTCTTACATTGCTATTTTCAATTTTCATAAGGGTATGATTGTGTTCTGAATGCAAGGGAAATTCTAGAATTTTCTAGGTAGAATTGGTAAAAATTGTATTCTTGGAAGTTGTAGATAATCTTTCTAGCTTTCCAACGGTATAAAGATTGTAATTTTTGGATATCGGAATGGAAAGATATGAGTGTTACAAGTTAGGATGATGTATATGATTTGTGTTTGTGATAGCTATAGTAAATGATAAGAATTTGTGGTTTTTGATGATCCAAATGAGTTGGGAATTGAAAATTTTGTGGGATGCATTTGGTGTTTGAGTTGTTATGAAGTGATTTAGCGCTAGAAGAGTTTATTTTGGAGAGATATTAAGTGTATACGGTGTTAGGATGGATGTTGGAAGCATTGGAGAGGCATTGGAGGAGTTTGGGGAACTCCAATGTCCATTTGAGGTTTTAAACATAGGTACAAATCGATTGAGGTTTTAAACATGTTCTTTTCTTTTGGGCATAACTCCCTCATCCACCTCCAAATGAAGTGACTCTTGAAGCAATGGATTGCTAAGACATGTATCTATATCTCCATAAAAAAATTGGTATCTTTTGGAGTTGTTTTGAGAAAGTTTGCATTAGAGTAAGTGAGGGGTCGGTTAGGAGAGCATAATTGGATTGTGTGCATGCTTTAGCTTTTTAAGCATAACTTCTTCTATAGAGATCCGTTTGAGCTTATTCTTTCTTTAAAACAAATTAGAGACTTAGAGTTACAATTTATTTGAAGAAGTCAAGTTGTAATTTTGGTGTTTTACTGGTGTGGGCAAACCACCATTGTGAAATGACAGAAATTGACCTACAGGGTATTAAGCACAAGGGTTATGACTCCGAATGTTGGGCTCCGAAAACAGGGTCTAATAGTTGTGGTATCAGAGCGACTAGATTTAGTGATCTCTTAGGCAACTAGGTGGGTAGTTTTTAAGTATGAAGTGAGCATGCATTATTTTATATGAACCACATGTATTGTTTTAAATGAACAACTTCCATTGTTTTGAATTGTTTTACATGATTTGAAACTGTTTTGCATGAACTAAAGATTTTCAATGATTTTTAAATTGACGGAGTGAAATGCCGCGTCGAAAAAGGACTCGAGGAGCTCTGACTCGATCTAGCTCTCATCGCTGAAGTACAAATGAATCGCATGTCCCGCAAGACATAGGGACACGCCTTGCTTCTGATTCTGAGGCACCTAGTGTACAACATGAGGTGCCTCCACCGCCTCCTCTGATGCCTTAAATGGACCCCTAGTTCTTTCAAGCCTTTGCCCAGGTTTTCACTTATGCCATTAGCCAAGGGTCACGAGTGTCGGTGCCAGCTCCAGTGGAGAGGACTGGACAGTATGATAAGCTCCGCAAGTATGGGGCTGTTGACTTCAATGGGGCTACAAATCCCGAAGAGGCTGAAGCATGGTTGAGGAGGACCGAGAGAGTCCTGGTTCAAATGAAGTGCTCCGACGAAGAGAAGCTGGATTATGCAGTCAGCTTGCTGCAGGGGGATGCACTCCACTGGTGGGAATCAGTGCCCCATAATTAGGTTATGCCTCCAGTGCTGATATGGAAGGACTTTCTGGAAGCTTTCCGGAGGAAGTACTTCTCGAGGGTCTATATCCAAGAGAAGGCCAAAGAATTTCTGAATCTCACACAGAGGAAAATGAGTGTGAGCGAGTACGAGCTGAAGTTCACCCAGTTGTCTCAGTATGTGGCTAACATTGTGGCGAATGAGGAGGAAAAGTGTCGCAATTTTGAGGGGGGATTTCATCTAGGGATCAAGGAGAAGGTGCTGATCTACAATTTCTGTGACTACCAGCAGCTGGTAGATGCCACACTCCAGGCTAAAAAATTGGAGAATATAAAGTCTGAAGTGAACAAGAAGAGGAAGAATCGTGAGCAGTCTTCCAAGAAGGGGATGAGTGCTCCAATGGCTGAGAGGGGTACGAAGAGTTTCCATGCACAGAGTGAGGTGGGTAGTAGTGGTTCTGCCAAGAACAAGCAATCAAGAGCAGTTTCAGTACTAGCCTCAAGTGTGGGAGGCACAGGAAGGACGGAAAGAAACAGATACACGAACCCCCAATGTGAGCGTTGTGGGAAACTTCATAAAGGAGAGTGCTTCAAGTTACGTGGAGCATGCTTCCGATGTGGTGAGAGGGGACACATGATCAGGGACTGTCCCCAAGCAATTAAGCAAGAGGGGTTGCAATAGCAAGCCCCAAGAAGAGCAGAAACAATGGGACCCAGGCCAATTACAAAGATGGGCAGTTCTGGAGCTACAAGGAAAGCTAATCCTCCAGGGAGGCCAAGGGGTCAGGGTCAGGCTCAAGCTCAGGCAAGGGTGTTTGCTATGACCCGAGAGGAAGCTACAGCCGCTCCTGAAGTTGTCACAGGTATGGCTTAGTTATTCAATTCTGCAGTTTATGTGTTGATTGATACTGGCTCTACACATTCATTTGTTTCTGCAAGTATGACTTTACATGCTGTGAATTCAATGTCTTTGAGTAGTCCTTTGCTTGTAAGTACACCTCTAGGGAGGAATGTAGTAATCAGTCGAGTATATAAAAACTGCGAACTGGTTATTGAGGGTGCTAGACTGGTAGTAGACCTATTATCCTTAGAGTTGAAGGGTCTAGATGTGATACTGGGTATGGATGCCATGGAGAAATATCATGCGAAGTTGGATTGTAGCCTCAAGGTGGTAGAATTTGATTTGGGAAATGGTGAGAAGGTGACTTTCCGAGGGGACAGGAAAATACCATTGCTAAGAATCATTTCAGCTTTATTAGCTGACAGAATGATAGGAAAGGGGTATGAAGCCTTCTTGGCGCATGTTGTGGACATTCAGGTGAACGAAGGGAGGTTAGAGGATGTTCCAGTAGTAAGGGAGTTTCCAAATGTGTTCCTAGAGGACTTACCTGGTTTGCCACCGGTAAGAGAAATCGAGTTTGCTATTGACTTAATTCCCAGAACTGTACCTATTTTTATACCACTGTATAGCATGGCTCCTGCAGAGTTGAAGGAGCTTAAGGAATAGTTGGAGGAATTGTTAGAGAAGGGGTTTATACGGCCGAGTTTGTCACCATAGGGAGTGCCAGTTCTATTTGTCAGGAAGAAGGATGGGACATGGCGTATGTGCATCGATTACCGGAGACTTAACAAGGTGACTATTAGGAATAAGTACCCTCTGCCTTGGATAGATGATCTGTTTGACCAGTTGCAGGGAGCAAGGGTCTTTTATAAGATTGATCTCAGGTCAGGCTATCATCATCTCAGAATCAAGGAGTCTGATGTGAACAAGATAGCCTTCAGGACTCGTTATGGGCATTACGAGTTCCTAGTCATGCCATTCGGACTGACCAATGCTCTGGCTGCATTTATGGATCTTATGAATAGGGTCTTCAAGGAGTTTTTGGATCAGTTTGTCATAGTATTTATTGATGACATTCTGGTTTATTCCAAAAGTGAAGGGGAATATGAGGAACACCTCAGGATTATGTTGCATATGTTAAGGGAGAAGGAGCTTTACGCCAAATTCAGCAAATGTGAATTCTGGCTACATGAAGTAATTTTTCTTGGACATGTGATTTTTAAAGATAGGGTACATGTTGATCCAAGAAAAATTGAAGCAGTAGTGAATTAGCATGTATCGACGACAGTGGCAGAAGTAAGAAGTTTTCTGGGTCTAGCAGGGTATTATAGGAGATTTGTTGAAGGGTTCTCGAGATAGCTGGTCCGATGACCAAGTTGTTGAGAAAGAATCAAAAGTTTATCTGGAATGATAAATGTTAGAAGAGTTTTGAGGAGCTTAAGCACAGATTGACAAGTGCCCCAATTCTGACTTTGCCCACAGAAGAGGAGGGTTATATAGTATACAGTGATGCTTCAAGGAAGGGTTTGGGTTGTGTATTGATGCAAGGAGACAAGGTAATAGCTTATGCCTTGCGGTAGCTAAAGCCTTATGAACTGAATTACCCAACCTATGATCTGGAATTAGCAACAGTGGTTTTTGCCCCGAAGATTTGGAGACATTATATGTAGGGGGTGCAGATGAAGATTTTTACGGATCACAAGAGTCTCAAGTATTTGTTAAGTCAGAAAGAGCTGAATTTGAGACAGAGAAGATGGTTAGAGTTGCTCAAGGATTATGACCTGATGATTGAATACCATCCAGGAAAGGCGAATGTGGTAGCGGATGCCATGAGTAGGAAATCCTCTATTGCTTATGTTCAAACAGTGTATTTGCTGTTATTGGAAGAAATGGTAAAGCTTAGAATAAGTTTGAAACACAAAGAACCAGATTGTGTTATTGTAAATTTCAGAGTGAGGTCGATACTCAGGGAGAAGGTTAAGGAGTTACAAGCTCAGGATGCAGAATTGAGTAAGCTCCGAGAAGAAATTCAAAACGGCAAGAAATCTGAAGTGGTAGTGAGGGGTGATGAAATTATGGTTATCGAAAACAGACTTTATATTCCGAATGTCAAGGAGGTGAAAGATGAGATTTTCGATGAGGCATACAATGCGTCTTATGCCATGCACCCAAGTAGCACCAGGATGTACACAGATCTGAAAGAGCATTTCTGGTGGAAAGGCATGAAGAGAGATGTAGCATAATATGTGAGCAAGTGTCTAGTGTGTCAGCAAGTCAAGGCTGAGCACCAGGCACCATCTGGCAAGTTAAGGCCATTGTCCATTCTGGAGTGGAAGTGGCAACGGGTAACTATGGATTTTCTGATGGGATTGCCCAAGACTAGTAGGAAGCATGATGCCATATAGGTCATTATTGATCGGTTGATGAAGTCAGCCCATTTTCTGGCAATTAAACAGACTGATTCCTTGCATGTGTTAGCAAAGAAGTACATTGATGAGATAGTGAGATTGCATGGGGTTCCAGATTCCATAGTTTCTGATAGGGATCCTCGATTTACTTTGAGATTTTGGGGAAGTTTACAAGAGGCTTTGGGAACCAAGTTGAGTTTTACCACTGCTTTTCACCCTCAGACGGATTGTCAATCTAAGAGGACCATTCGGGCCCTTGAGGGAATGCTCAGGGCATGTGTGATAGACTTCAAAGGAGCTTGGGATGAACACTTGCCATTGGTCGAATTTGCTTATAATAATTCATACTACTCTAGCATTCAGATGGATCCTTATGAAGCATTGTATGGAAGGAGATGTAGGACTCCGATATGCTGGGATGAAGAAGGAGAGAGGAAACTGATAGGGCCAGAGTTACTTCAGATGACAGTGAACAAGGTTAATTTGATTAAGCAACGGCTTAAGGCAGCACATGATAGAATGAAGAGCTACACTGATGCACATGGCAAGGAGATGGAGTATGAATTTGGTGAGAAAGTATTTCTTAAAATATCTCCTTAGAAACGAGTCATGAGGTTTGGAAATAAGGGCAAGTTAAGTCCGAGATATGTGGGTTCATATAAGATTGTAGAGAGGATCGGACCACTAACTTATAGGTTGGCATTGCCCCCAGAATTGTCACAGATACAAGACGTCTTTCATGTGTCCATATTGAGGAGGTATAGATCAGATCCATCCCACATCATTCAGACCACTGAGGTTCAATTGAGCGATGATTTGAGTTATGAGGAGATTCCAGTAGAGATTTTGGATACCAAGAAAAAGGTCCTTAGGAAGAAGATAGTTTAACTGGTCAAAGTTCTGTGGAGAAACCATTCTGTTGAAGAGGCCACGTGGGAGCCCTTGGAAGCCATGAAGGAGCAGTATCCACACCTCTTTAACGAATCAGGTAAGAATTTCGGGGACAAAATTCTTTAAGGGGGGAGAAATGTTGGCCCCTGAATTTTTTTATTATTATTTGATTAAGCATGATTAGATTTTTTAGGTCTTGCTAGATTAATGTATGTTGGAGCAAATTAGCATGTTAATGTTAATGAGGTTGTGTGACATAAGAGATTAAATTGAAGTGTTAGGAGAGCATTGCATTAAGGGCATTTTGGGCATGTCATTTAAGGAGGAAAGAACATAAGCTTTTAAGTAAGGGTAAGTTGGACATGTTAGCATCATTAAGGGTATAAAAGAGAGAAGAAAAGAGTGGCTTACATAGAAGAAGAAGAGAAAATGAAATTGGAGGGAAAAAGAGAGAGAAAGTGTCATTGGTGGAAAGGAAAGGAGAGAAAAAGAAGAAAAGCTAAGGTTTTCATTTTCTTGGTGTTCAAGAGGGTTTTTGGGGTTGATTCAAAAAGGAAAAAGAAAGAGGAAGGTTCAAGCTTCCATTAGAGCCAAGAAATCCTTTGGTTGGAGGAGATTCAAGGTAAGTTGTGTTTTCAAAATTTGGATTTTTGGAAGGCTGTTGGTTCAAAGAGCTTAGGAAAGGGATGGGTTTAGGTATTCTAGGATCAATTTCATGCATTTGGGTCTTTGGGTTTTCTAATTTGGATTCCTATTGATTTGGGATTTTTGTGTCAATGTTGAAGAAAACCAAGAGAGACAAGAGGAGCAAGAGGAGAGGCACATTTGAGCAAGATTCAAGCAAGGAAACTAAGGTGAGTTACATTTTTATACTTGAGTTAATAAGCTATAAATGTTCTTTAAATAAATGGAATTAATGATTTTTCCAAATACCTCATAAATGAGCATTTATTGTTCTTTAAATGATTGAGGATTTGCCCTATGTTGTTGTTGTGTGTGAATTTTGGAAATAAATTCTAATTGCTTTGCAATTGTTGTATTTGTTACTTTTGATTGAGTTGAAAAGTGGTTTTTATGCTTGGTATAGGAATGTGATTGTTGAATTGAGAAATGATGATGGGAATGCATGTGAAACATGTCATGTTCATGAAAAACAAGCTTTCAAAAATGTGTCATTTGGGCAAAATATTTTCAGTTCATGAATTACATGTTATGTGGGTTTGGTGCAGTCCATCCAAGAATTGTCACGTGCACGTTGACCAAGTCAAGGCTTCTCCCGCCTCCCCGCTAGTGGCCTGGAGCTCCTTTATGAACTCCCTCAAGTTTACGACTATACAAGGCCATTATATGAAATTGTGTAGTTCGTCATATTTATGGACTTGCCTATTTTTGACGTGTTTATGTGTTTACATGTGTTGACAAGTTTAAGAAATGCTTGACTTATGAGAATTGTGATTTGGTTTGACAAAGTTGAGAAATACATGTGTTATGGATTTTTGTGAGAAATTGCTATGATCATGAATGTTTCAATGGTTTTGCTTATTACCGATTATAAAAGTGTTACCCACGAGTGTTAAGCTCACCCCCACTCCTTCCCATCAACAGGCGATGAGCAAGATGTCGAGCGATCAAGTTGAGCATCAAGGCATCACTCCATTTTGCACTTTTGTTCTTTTGTTCTTTGGAAGTTGAAATTTGTAAAACAACGCTTTAGTTGCATTTTGAGAAATTATTGTTTTTGCAAAGTTTGTATTTTGGATTATGTTGTAAAGTGGCTCGAAATGCCCGCTAAAGCGTTGTAAAACTCTTATTTTAATGCGAATGAAATACATATGCATTATGGTTGTTTATGGCTTTTCAAATTTTTACATTGCTATTTCCAATTTTCATAAGGGTAAGATTGTGTTCTGAATTTAAGGGAAATTCTGGAATTTTCTTGGTAGAATTGGTAAAAATTGTCTTCTTAGAAGTTGTAGAGGATCTTTCTAGCTTTCTAACGATATAACGTTTGTAATTTTTGGACATCGAAATGAAAAGATTTGATTGTTACAAGTTATGATGTTGCATAGGATTTGTATATGGGATAGCTATGATGAATGATAAAAAATTGTGGTTTTGATGAACCAAATGAGTTGAGAATTGAGAATGTTGTGACATAAATTTTGTGTTTGAGTTGTTATGAAGTGTTTGGGTACTAGAAGAGTTGATTTTGGGGAGATATTGAGTGAATATAAAGTTACATTGGATGTAGGAAGCATTGTAAGGGCTTTGGAGAGGTTTGGGGAACGCCTATGTCCGTTAGACAGACTTTAGGTCTGTTTAACGGACCTTCTCAGGTGTAAAAATACCCCCATGGACATGGAAGTCTGTTAAACGGACCTTTACGTGCCAAATTAGCTCTTAAACCTAATACATGTTGTTGGATCCCGTTTCCGGAATCCAACTCTTAAGCCTTCTTGCGAAAACATGAACACGTGCTTGTCACATATTGCCTTGATACCTCGAAGGGTTACAAAATTTTTTTTTGATCACTCATAACATCTTGAAACCCTTATTAGACATCATCGATTTATTTTCATTCCCATAACCTCCCAAAAATCCACTCACAAAAAGATCACCGGTGCGCCCATACAAAAACCGTCACATGCTTGAACTTATTCCTCCTACTTGCGAACAGAATTCGGAAAACTTAAAACCTTAATTCCAATTTGACTTCTTCGTAGGAATCATAGCTAGAAATCTCTAGTTTGATTTGGCGCAAGAATCACCTCAATCGGAATTCTACAATTCAAGATATCATCAAAATACCAACATGTGCTCACATCCCAATCATGCTCTCTCAACTGACCTCTTACTTGATTTCATGCAAACTTTCTCAATTTAACTCCAAATGATACAACTTTTCATGGGAAGATACCTACATGGCTCATGAATCCATTGGCCCAAGAATCACCCCATTTGGATGTTTGGATGAGGGAGTTATGCCCTAAAAATTGGACAATGTTCATTTCCGAAATCAACTTTAACCTCTCTTGGCGCGAATGCCATAACTTTTAACCTAGATGTCGGATTGCGTTTATTTTTATGCCATTGGAAAGAAGACATCTAGGGATACAACTTTCATGAAGATCTTCAAATTCGGACGTTAAGGGGGTCAAAATACACGGACCGTGTGAATCAACACGGTCTGCTCGTGTAAGCTACGGGTGAAGATGGGGCGCTAGACTGGATTTACACGGCCAGTGTAAAATTTACACGGGCTGGCCGTGTAAGCTACGGGAGAAATCAGTTTTTCTCCCT
>JANKOE010000004.1:49885886-49910287 GCA_026284465.1 Erythroxylum citrifolium
TAGTGTAGATGCTTATAGCTGCTCCATGGTTTGTCATAGTCATATGTACATAAAACATGTATGGATATACTATGTTACTGAGAATGATGTTGGTTGATGATATGAGATGACCATAGTTTGGAAAATGTTAAGTAGATAATGTATGTGAGAATTGCAGATTTGGATCCTTACTTCTTACAACCAATTAAGTAGAATATAGAAAAGTTGGGCTTACTACGGGTTTTGGTGGCATTAAGCCTACCCATTCTCTAGTGCCAACACGGCCCAAAAAGACGGGTCGTGTCAAAAAATGATGAAGAAAACCAAATAAAACACCAATGGCTTTTCAAGAGAGAGAGAGCATCATGAATGACAAAACCAAAAGGGGAGGGGGGAGGCTTTTAATTAAAAGAGTAGTGGGCTTAAGGCATTATTTGGCAAGTGATGTTTATCACTTGCCAAATGTCCAATCCTAAAGCATTTGATTGGTTCTTTCATTAAACTAATCCCATCAATTTCAATTTCTACTCCAATTGTTCCCCCAAAATTTCAATGGCACTAATTAATAAATTCAAAATTCATTTATCTAAATTTCCATTGCCATTTGACAGTAAATTCTACTACCAATTAACAATTGTCTTGCCGCTTGGCATTTTTCCTAGTCTAGAAATTTTCCCAAATTTTTCCCATAATTCTCCAAAAATTTTAAGTCAACAATTACACTCTCCAAGACAATTTTCAATACCAATAAACCAAAGTTCTCAGTAACAATCACATTTATTAACAAATATATCTAGAATGTTAATGAATGCATGTACAATTATTGTTATGTGCAAAGATTCACTATTCTTGTGCATGTGCACCTTATGCAATGCATGAGCAAGAGCTATGTTTTCCTCATTTCTCTTATTGATCTCACATGTACCAAAAAAAATTGGAGTTCTAACCCTTTGTATGGAAACTAGATGTTACAATTAAAGTATTTATATTACAGTAAATTAATATTATTTTCTTGTAAAATATTTAGGGAACTAGTATAGTAAAATTAAATAGTAAAAACTTGGTATTAGAGCCGGGCATGGCTGACCAGCAGTATAAACGCCTCTAGTCTGAATTCAGAAGCTTGAAGGAGGAGCAAAAGAGACAATTCAAGGAGTTACAAGTATCCATGGCAGCACTTTCTGCTGTAGTGAATGCTAGTCGTGATCAGATCGAAGGATCAAGTAGTCTCAGTTAGGTGGCAGATTGAATGGCAAAATAGAATCAATGGAGTCTTACATCCCCAAGATGGTGAAGTCATATTTTCTGAAATTCAACAACAATGAAGAACATACAAATTGGATTTGTAGAGCGAACCAATTTTTATAGTTTCACCCAACGCTGGAAGAAGAGAAGGTATCACCTACTTCTTTCAATCTAAAAGGTGGTGCAGTTGTGGTATCAATTAATGAAAGACAGTGACAAACTAATCGCTCGGAAGGATTTTAAGGATCAACTTCATGCAATGTATGGTCCAACTCAATATCAGGATTTCTCTAGCGATTTGATGAAGCTGCAACAAGCTGGTTCAATTTGGGAGTATTAAACACATTTTGAAGGTTGTTAATTCATGCAAGGCGATTGTATCATATGTAGCACGTTAAGTGTTTTGTTAACAGAATCAAAGAAAGTTTTAAAGTAGATGTTCAAGTTATAAAACTCAGTACACCTTGTGCTACTATAGGCATTGCCCGCTTGTATGAAACTGCTCGGTCTAAGGCCATAACAAGCATAGAACTAAAGAAAACACTTACAGCAACAATAGCAATACCTAGTAATTCTATAAGAACTATCAGTCGATGCTCCCCCAATGAGTATAGTAAGCGGCGATCAAAGTGTTAGTGAATATATAAAACCAATTAAGTTGGCCTCACACAACAACTTAAGCTATTGTGGTGAAACGGTCACTTAACATGGTATCAGAGCCTTTGTGACTAAATGGTCGTGAGTTCAAATCCTACCACCCACCTATTATTCAGCACAAGGTAGAGTGAGCCTGTGCAAGTTTTAAGTCTAAAGGGCTTTCACTCGAGGGAGTGTGTTAGTGAATATATAAAACTAATTAAGTTAGTTTTACACAACAACTTAAGCTATTGTGGTACACAAAGGGTTTATGTTTCAATTGCAATGAAAATTTTAACCTGGACACAAATTCAAGAAATTGTTTTTCTTTGAAGCATATTGCTCAGAATATGAAGATGAGCTACATTCCAGCGAAGAGGTTACAACTATGAAAAATTAGGTACCTGAAATTTCTATTCATGCAATATCAAGAGCACGTAACCCACAAACTCTGCAAGTACAAAGCCTAGTGGGTGATAAACAAGTAACGTCCTTGATCTTGATAGGCTCGGGAAGCACTCATAATTTTCTAAATACTAAAATTGCCAAGAAGGTGGGAGTAACTCCTAATGTTGCTGGAAGATTTGAAGTTGTTGTAGCTAATAGAGAAAAATTATCCAATGAGGGCCTTTGCAAGGATGTCTGCATGGTCGTACAAGGAGTTCCAATGTTGATTTTTACTTATTATCGCTAGAAGGATATGGTGCAGTTTTAGGGGCTCAATGGTTGAGTATATTAAGACCCATTTTATGGGACTTCTCCAAGCATTGTATGGTAATTACAGTGGACAACAAGAAAGTGGACCTGAAAGGTTTGAAGGAACCTGAAAACAAAATTGTTAATGAAGAACAATTCAACAAGGAGATTAAAAAAGGGGGGCAATATGGTCATTTACTACAAATTTATGCTTTGGGAATGAATAACCCAAAAGGTGCTCTATCTCCTAAAATTCCCTACGATGCTTCAGCAAAATTCAATCAGTTGATGCACGATTACGAGGATATTTTCTAAGCACCATCTAGACTTCCTCCTTAAAGGTCTCATGATCACTAAATAATGCTCAAGGAAGGAAGTGGACCAGTTTCAACCCGACCTTACCGCTATCTACATTACCAAAAAGAAGAGATTGAAAAGATTATTACAGAGCTTTTGAGTTCAAATATGATTAGACCGAGCAACAACCCATATTCGTAGCCAGTTCTGAGGGTTAAAAAGCAGCATCAGTCATGGAGAATTTACGTGGATTATAAGGCACTCAACCAATTAACTGTGAAGGACAAATTTCCAATACCTTGATCAATGAGTTGTTAAATGAGCTGCATAGGGCAAAGTTCTTCACTAAGCTCGACCTGAGGTCTGGATACCACCAGGCTCGATTGAATCTTAGTGACATCTAGAAAATAGCTTTCTGCACTCATCATGACCACTACAGATTGCTAATAATGCCTTTCGGTTTAACAAATGCTCCTTTATCATTTCAGTCCTTGATAAATCCAATCTTCCAAAAGTACCTTCGTAAGTTTATGTTAGGTCTTCTTTGATGATATTTTTGTATATAGTAAAAGATTGGAGGAGCACTTAAAATAGATTAACCTCGTATTTTCCATTCTAAGGGCTCATAAGCTATATGAAAAAAGTCAGAAGTGCAATTTTTGTCAAGTTGAGGAGAAGTATTTAGGGCATGTTATTAGCAACCAAGGTGTAGTAGTTGACCCCAACAAAATATCGGCTATGATTCAGTACAATCAAGGCTTTAAGAAGATTCTTAGGGCCGACCGATTACTACCGCAAGTTTATACAACACTATGGAAAGATTGCGGCACCTCTCACAATTATGCTGAAGAAGGGGAACTACACATGGGATTCCAGATTAAAAGCAGCATTTGAGCAACTCATGAAGGATATGACTCAAGCACTTGTTTTAGCCTTACCAAAATTTTCAAGGCAATTTACAGTGGAGTGTGATGCCTCAGGTCAGGAATTGGAGTTGTACTAATACAAGAAAAAAAAGGCCAAATGCTTTCTTATGCCAGGCAATTAATGGTAAAATTTTATTTTTATCTAATTATGAAAGAGGAATGTTGGCTTTAGTGCTTGCAGGGCAACGTTGGAGACATTATTTGCTGCGTTAAAAACTTGTTGGTAAGACTAATCAAAGAAGTTTAAAATATTTGTGGGAACAGGAAATTACCACTTCTACTCAACAAAAATGGTTGATTCTCCTCACGGGTTATGACTTTGTGATTAAATACAAGTCTAGGAAGGCAGATAGATTCTTTGTCTAAAAGAGAAGAACAAGGAGAGTTCATGGCTTTTTCAACACAATGGGTAGTCATCATCCAACCAATTCGAAACTGCAGAAACTTGTGCAGGATTTGGGACCATGGGATTATAAGGGAGGTGCGATTTTCTTCAAAAATAGAATCTTCTTCTTGAAATATTCTCCATTAAGTCCCGTTATTTTAAAGGAATTCCACTCCAGCACTCATGAAAGGTACTTGACTCCAGAGGCAAGTTTGCATTAGTTTTAACAGCAAAGGAACTAAAGACTAGAGAACGGGAGACGAGGAGAATGGAGGAGCTGCACGCCTGCATTATTGTGCAAAGGAGAAGATGGCGTTTTATATAAATTTAAATATTTTAATTTTAATCCTTAAATTTTTTACAATTTACATTTTAGTCTATCATACCCGAGTAGAAGCCCAGTACAGTATAAGCAAATACCGGACAATTTTCTAACCAGTACTCATCACCTTGGTGGTTAATGTAATTCATCAAAAAACAAACGAGAAAACGAAGGAGCAGTTAAAAAAAGACCAAACCTTAAGAGCTTCTAGCATATCAACCTCAATTATGCCGGAAGAATTTGTACATGAGAAACTTTGCAGGATAGGTACAACATTTGCTTTGTCGGCAGCAACTCCATAAACAGGAAACACAACACAGCAGTCCAAAAGTTTAATTGCATGTCAAGCAGCCACAACTGCAGCTAGAGCAAGTTCTAAGAACCCCTAGAAAAGCATTCATCAGCAAAAGGGTTTTACTTCATAATGCCTAACTTTCCATACATTAGGACACTAGCTAGTCACAACTCAGAATTCCTCTCCGGCATTTTCACCGCTTGGACTTTCTTATATTCAGCCCCTCGCCTATTGCATCTAATAGCCTTGATTTTGTGTTATTTCCAGGCACCATAGGAGGTCTTTCTAGAGCTGAATCATTAGGATCTCTTGCAGACCGAAGTTGTCCTATATGTCGTGAAGGACTTGCATAACCTTGAGGAGAATCTACTCTTAAACCAGACAACAAATACTCCCTAAGACCTTTCACCGATTGAAATCCATGCATTTGATCGCCATAACCTTTCCCTTGCAATGACCTCTCAAGCTCAGAAAGTCTTCCCCAATCTAGCCCATCTCCTGAACTTGGGAGCCTCTCATTTGAAATGCCCAAGTCAACTCCATCCGATACGCTCCTCTGAAGAGAAGTACTTCTCCTAGATGCTTTACCAGACGTGGACTTCCTCCCTTTGGTTTCTTCAATTGCTACATTCACTGAATCACGAGGGGTGCCAGAAGGATATATCCACTTATAGCTCTTACCATTGTTATCCGCATTCAATTCTATGGAATGAAGATCATTTTCTGCTATGTCTTCCTCACATTCCAACACATCTTCCACTTCTCCATCCTCCAGAATAGCATCGTGCCTTTGAGAAATCATGCGAGCTTTATTTAAGTAAGATGCAACCTCTTCATCATTTAGATGACTGAAGGAACTGCGCCCTTTTTCTTTGGTTCTTTTTGATCCCAGAAAAGCTTCAAGTTGACTCCTGAGCTTGTCAACAGCAGCATTTCTCTCCTCAAGATGATATTTAGCATCACAAAGTTTCATTTGGACTCGTTCTTCACGTAACACATCAGCCAACTGCATCATCTCCCTTTCTTTTTCAACCTCTTCACAAAGTTTTGCTGATTCTCTCTTTAATTCTTCAACTTCGGCTTTGTCTTCACCAATATCTTGCACTAATTCATCGCATACTTGCTCAATTACAACTCTCTCTCTTTTCTCGTTCTCAAGTTCTTTCACAGCCTTCACCAGTGAAGACTTAGTTTCAGATAATTCCTTGCCAAGCTTCTTATTCAGGCTTTCAAACCGTCTTCGTAGCTTCTTTTCTACCTCAAGTTCTCTAGCAATAGATTCAATAGCAGTCTCAACCACTTTTTGTTCTTTGTTTTTCCATGCTGCCTTTTCCTCAGCAAAGCACTTCATCAGATAATTAATCTCATTTTGATCTGACCGCTGCTCATGGATGAGATGATTAACCTGCAAGCGAGCTCTTTCAAGCTCTGCATGCAAGGCAGAGATAAGAGATAAGCTGGAGGGAGGCCGATCCTCAGTACCCCATACACGGTTGATGATTTTCAGCAGTTCTTTGGATGTAGTCAGAGCATTGCTGACATCCTTCAACCGATTCTTAGCCCCAATACTAGACCCAGACGGAGTTTGTGCTCGAGATCTTGTCTCAATCTGCATAATTATGGCAAAGGTAAGTCAAACAACCAAAGATACTGACAATGAATATATCCACATCTCCAAAGTAATATTTAAAAATAAGCATTAACATCTTGTAATTCTACTCAAAAGCACGCAGGTGGGAAGACAACCTGGGCAAAGGAAGGACAACTTTCCCAAATAATGTAAGGAAAGGTATAAGAAGACATACAGAGAAAAAAAACCAAAGATCTAATGTATAGAAGGGAAGAACTCATGTAAAAGAAGAAGAAGAAGAAGATGAAGCGATAAAAATGCACAATATCCAAATAATAACAATGAAAGGTAATCTGATCAGTGTGTTACACAATAAAAGGGTGCGATTAAATGCAATTTTTAGAAAGAAAACAATTTCTAGAGACAGAACACAGAATCATGGAGAAATTACTTAAAACAAGTTACCTTCTTATACTTTTCTTGGGGTCATGTACTAATTACATTGAAAATTCATGTAGCTGTCAACCTTTGGAAAAGCTTTAGGAATTTCAGAGTCAAATTCCCGACTATGAACATATAAATGGAAATGTGAACTTTATAATTATTTTGCTTGATTATGTATAAATGAAATTATTAATTCAATTTTCGAATAAGTCAAAACACAGAGGAATAAAAGAAGAGTACAGATGTAAGAAGCCAAGAGTTTTTACTCTTTGAAAGAATAGAAAATAGGAACATTTTTTAAGAATCTGGGGCCATGAAACTCCAAGTCCATTTAGATCTAATGTACCTCCATTAAGCTTCCATTGCTAATGGAGTCAAATGCTCCAACAGTATTATCCATAAGCCTAAGCCTTTGGGAGTTAGAAGGTACTCTTCTATGGCGACTTCCTGTTCCAGATCGATCAATCCTCTGGCAAAAAATAATTAAATATGAGAGAGAGTTCTAATGGCTTAACTTCATTTCAAATAAAAGAAAATAAATATACAAAACATAATTTCAAAACTTAATGAAGTCAAGAAACAAATGAAACATTAGATAGACTGCCAAACCTAACACAATTGTCACTCAGTTCATTAAACCAAACCATCGCAGCTTATGATTCCATGGCTAAATATCCTTACCAGACAAAGAAAAGCTACTTCGGAGACTAATAGCATAAACTAACACAAACTAGACTGCAAAAAGTTAACTTGTATTTAGTGGCAGCAGCTTGAAGCTTTAAATACCAACTAAATATTCCAATTCACATGCTACTCAGAATACGATAATTTACAGACACAATATGGCAACATCTGTATTTACATCCAAGACTAAATATATTAAGGAAACGCATTGAAGCAATAACTCTAGTAAGGAAACACAATTTTCAAAACTAAGGAGCGTCAGCAAAGAAAACAATTGGAAACACCAATAGTACAAAAACAAACACAAATTGTCACACAGCACTACAACAACATTACAATTGATCCATGACCATGAACTGCACACCAGACCAAACATCAAAAACAAGAAAAAGATAATCAAACCCACCTCAGAGACGGGACTATGAGACGGATCAGACAAATGAGGAGGCAAAGAACCTGAATTCACCGATCTCGTTCTTTCTCTAACCCTAGCCTCTCTCCTCAGCCTCCTCTCATCTAACCCTCTCATCCCTTCCTCCTTCATCTTCGGCGAAGGCATCTCATTCATCTCCCACAGCGTCGCCGCCAGCTTCCTTGCCGACACCGGCTGTTGCAGCAGCTGCTGCTGCTTACCCTTTCCGCCATTCAACGACGGCGCATATTTCGGCGAATCCACGGCCCGCAACGCCGATGATGGCGTCCGTATAGTCCCCATCAGCTTCCACGTCGGCACAGGCGTACCAGATCCACCTCTCTTCCCCACTAGAATCGCCCTTTTGAACCTGTAATTCTGGATTATCGACGACGAGGACGAAGCCGATGAGGAACACCCTCGTTTTCGGATTTTCCCAGGAAGCAACTCATCAATCCCAGTTCTGCTATGCCTTGGCATTATCAAAAGCTCACAACTTTACTCTTCCGCAGATCTCACCCACTGAAGTAACAATAGAAACCACTGTTCTCTACTCTCGATGAACCAAAAATCTAATCTTAACCACGTAAGCTAAACCCCAAGTTTTGGTTTTGCTCATGATGGTGCTATTCTTTTCGGTATGCCTGAAAATGGGATTATTTGAAACTGAAGGTATAATTTGAATCGGGAAATGGGAAAGGGAAAGACAGAGAGAATGAAATCAAAGAGAGAGAGAGGGAAGTCTAAAAGATACAAATTTGAGAGCTTTTTGGATGTTTTGATGGCTTCCACTGCTCGTTTCAGAAGTGTGGCTGTGTTTTGATTCGATACAGACTATAGTCAAATACTCTAAGCCAAGTTTGGGTATAAAGAGAAAGAGGAATGATCCCCTGCGGGTTCGAAAAGTGGATTACGTAGTGAGGGACCAATAAAAGGAGTTGGTGTGCGTGATCAGTGTTTGAACAGTCTCTGTTGTAGGATAATCAAGTGGTATAGGGATTTTGAGTTTTTCGCTGCTTTGAGTTGGACATTTTCTGACCTGCGACATTCTGACCTGTGATGTCGGAATATCTGGAGTTGGGAGTTTACGTCTTGACTCTTTGTTGGACCCATTGGCAAATTGAGCAAGTATACGAGTTTTTAAAACGAGTCTATATTTTTTTTCTAATTTTTATGGTGTTTTATTGTGTCTAGTGAATCTTAGCTATTTATTTATACAGGCTCTACGTTTATTTATGTAGAGCTCACGCAGAACCCACATAAATAAATGGCTGAAATTTATTGAACACAATAAGACACTATAAAACTGGACAAAAGATCTTGTTACTCTCCAAACGACATATATAACCAAGTCGGTGAAACTTGAATGGCGGTCTCGGCAGAATTCATTTCCTTTGCTTATTAATTTAAAGATCACAAATACTAAGTAATGATAAGACTATTTTTATATTTTAATAATATAAAAATAAGTAAAGATATATTATATTTATAAGTTTTAAATAATTAACTTGTTGAATAACTTACTTAAAAATATTATTTAAACGTTGGGTATGCTTATTTATCCAAAAACATGACACTAGAAAGAAATATTCATCGAATGGTCAAAGAAAACTTTAATTAAGATGGCAAAGTATTCTTAATTTTCTAACATCAATTTAAATTTGCATCGATATGACAGTTTTAGTTTAGTGTAGTTTATTGAGCTTCACTTTGTGGAAGAGTAAATATATTGCCCAAATGCTTTGGATAGGAGGACGAGGGAAACTTGCTTCTAGGAATATGCTTTTAACAATGCAGTTTGCAGGGATTAACATAATATTGTTAAGACTTAATTATTTATAATATTTTAATGCATTAAAGTATGTATAGTTAATTGAATAATATCACAATATTATTTCATATATTTTAATGAAAATAATAAATTTTTATTTCAAAATATTTTACTTGTCGCATGTTTAAATTACAAGACTATTTTTTATTATATGTAAAAAATTAATTAAAAATATATTTAATTAAGATTTGTAAAGGAATTATTAAAGGGTTAATTACTTAAAAAAACCCAAACTTTCTTCAATTTTTTAATTATAGCCCAAACTTTAAAAAAAGCAATAAAATGTCCAAACTTTTATTTTTTTTTCAATTTTAGCCTAAACTTAAAAAAGTAGCAATATAAAAATGACCTAAATCAGATTATACAGCCCCGACGACCTTACTGATGTAATACAATGTAATGCGAGAGTAGTTTGGGATGTTAGAAGAACAAATAATGGTTGAGGGCATTGGATTGGGAGAATAATAGATAACGTCAGGCCAGAATTTTAAAAAATTGAAAGTTTGAGCATTTTTTTTATTACATTAGGTATCCTGGCTTAGCCAGACTAATCCTAAGCCCCTACGACCCCACCCCAAGAGCCTAGAGGATGTAAATCTGGAACCCAAAGATCCCTCAGGTTCCTACGTAGCCTATATACTACTGCGCACAAGGAGTCTTCACATACTTGATTGGTCAACTGATGATTGATCACTGGCTCCCTCCTGCTCAGCATCAAGTTTCCATCAGCCTTCGGGTTCCCTAGTAGCTCCAACTCCCACACTACCGCTGGAAGCGAGGCGTCCGTAATTGATTCGATCAAGGAGTTGTGCCCAGGGGGCTAGAGGATCATCAATAGGAACATGCCTATTTCTCCTTTTTTGGCGTGACTCGAACTCAAGACTTCTTATAGAGGAGAGTCTTAAGTGAGGAATCTGGACCAATTGATCCACCTCTCGTTGTCAAAGTTTGAGCATTTTATTGCTACTTTTTGAAGTTCAAGCTAAAATTGAAAAAATTGAATGTTTGAACATTTTATTGTTAGTTTTTAAAGTTCAAACTATAATTGAAATTTTGATAAAAGTTTGAGCTTTTTTTAACAATTAACTCATTATTAAAAGACTCCAAATAATGTAATAAAAAGGCAATACACATTTATAATACTTTTATTATATCAAATGAAAGAGGATAATGTGAAAATTATATGAACCAAAGATCTTGACTTAGCTTCCAGAAATCGTTTGTGATAATGGTTGAAATATTTTAGATAATCACCTAGATATGTATTGGTTATTATTGAGTGTATATAGCATTCTATGTTACCATTAAGATGTATTGTATATATTAGGTAGTCATTATAATAAAGATATTATAGGAGATAATACTCTGATTCTCCAGTGCAATTATAAGTTGTTGTCACATTTCATTAATAAGCATAGGTAACCTATTTCGATCAAGTTCATTATTGGTGACTTGAGGGAAAGATGCGCTACTACTTGACATGATATAGGTCGTTGTAGCTTGCTGAATCTTTTGTCCCCCGTTTATGTTAAGTGTCCAACCATATTTTGAGTTTTTTGGTGATCGTAGATGACTTTATGGTTCGTGTCCTAACTTACATAACCATGTAGACCAACCGTGTAAATCTCTATAAAGGTGTGAAGATACATGACTATGTGTGGAGACTGTGTACTAGTGTGCTATGAAAAGCTTTGGGCTTAGATGACTCATCATTAATGGATAGAGATCAAAGAGAGATCTTAGATGATGTGGTGGATAAGATCACAATAGATATACATCAGCTTTAAAAGATAAAGGTTACGTGGGAGGATCATCTGAAGATAGTAGAGTCTTTTATAGATATAGATGTGTCATTCCTAATTAAATGTAATCTCTTATCTTGTTAGCTAGGATATAGATAAATCATTTCAAATAGAGTCTTATTTGGATGAGAGTGTCATCTAATTAGCTAGTGTGATATAATTTGATAAGGATAAAAGTAATCTAGTTAATTTAGTTTAATTAGTATTCTGAATTGTAAAGCAAAGAGGTGGATAAATAGCTTATTTGAGCCTTACTCTAAGAGAATAGAGGTAAAGAGTGCGGTCATGACATCTAAAAGTAAGGAAAAACTAAGAGAGGCCAAAGAGTGTTATATTCTCATCCTTGTTTGATTGTGTTTGGGGATTAGTTTGAGTAATTGTTAATTGTGAAATCACCTTAAGTTTCAATCTAGAAACTTTATAGGACAACTTGTTATTGTGGGAGTGAGAGATCAACTTTTCTTGTGAATCCTTATTAAGTTGAGTGGATTTTTTAATCGATTTATCTCATTTTTTTTCCCTCTACATGAGAGGGTTTTTTACGTTAAAACTTAGTGTATGTTTTATTGTTTAGTTTCTTCTTATATTTTTCTGTTGCTGCGAAAGGGAGAGTTCTTTCTTGTCGTTAATATTTGGTAAATTTTTTTAGAGATTTATGAATTTGCCTCCCAATAATTTCTCGTTCATTATCAATGACTTGACAGGAAATGTGTTGCTACCTGACGTGATATGGGCTATTGTAACTTACAGCATCTTTTGTCCACCATTTCCTAGTCTAGAACCATTGCTTCCACTACATCCTCTTCCATGAAAGGATTGTCCTCCATGATTTAGAAAACCATTAAATTGATAACGGGAAAAAATTCCATGACCAAGTATGTTGTAATAAGTGCAAAACAGAGGCTCTTGTCCTACTATTTGACTCAGAATGCATCAGATGTACATGTGGCTGGACAAGTTAATGATGAAGGCTTAAATTGAAAGCTTATGACCTCTTATTGGTCGTCCTTAATTCGTACCAATACCTTATGTCGTTGTTTTTGTAACACCATATAATAAATCTTGTTCATTGAGGACAAAGGTTATGTACCTAGTATTTAGGTTCTTATTGTCCCAAGTGTAGTAGCATCAAGGACTAGTAAAAATTTTTGAAGTCTTATATCTCTCATGTTTATTAATAATTTTCTTATTCACATTATAATAACATTTACCATAGGAACATTTCGGGAGATCATTCTGATTATCAAGTTCATTCCACGTACCTTTCAATTGCGTAAAATACTTAATGACAAAGAGTTTGGGCTGCTTCTGTGACACTGTTATTTTAAATTGAAAACATTCATTCCATTCTCGGTTGAATATTGTTCTTGAAGTTCGTTCCACAGTTGCTAGGCATTCTCAATAAATCCAACACTTCTCTTTATTTTTAGATCAATAGAATTGAGGATCCATAAGACTATCATCAAGTTGAACATTTCCTATTGGTTCAAAAGTTTCTTATGTTCAAGCTTGGGTATACTACAATCTGCTAGACCTAATTTTTCCTTCAATATGAGCTCTAAACAAATGGACTTCTCCCGTATATTTAATTTTGATTCACCTTTGATAATTTGGGTGGTAAGGAGTCATCAAATGAATGAAGAAAGAGAGGAGAGGATTGATCAATTAGCTTATTTCCTCCTACTATAGCCAAATGATAAAAACTAAATAAACTAAATCAAACAAGATATAATATTGTTTGCATAACTAGAGGCTAGGTGGAAAACCTAGCTTTGATACCATAACAAGAGATTGAGAAAGATTTAGTAGAAATCCTGCTGAAATATGGAGCTTGAGAAGGTCTAGTAGTATGCAGCCTTACCTATAAACTAGTATAAAGGTTGTTTCCAATAGATCTATAAAAAAGAAAGAAACATTTTGAAAATGAATTGAAGAGGAAAAAATAACTAAATACATAAAAATAATGGCATAAATAAATAAAAGTAAAAGTAGAGATTAAAATAAATAAATTCAAAATAAAAATAAAAATAAAAATAAAAATAAAGTAAGTAATAAATAAATAGTTAAAAAAGAAAACAAATAATTAAATAGAATAAACATGAAATTGAAAGAGAAAAAAGTAAAATAAATATGAAATAAATAAAATAACTAAAGTACGAATACTACAAAAAGAAGTATTCAAAATAATTACAAGACATAAGAAATGAAGAAAAAAGAAGGAAAAAGTTTTAAAGGCCTATAAAAACAAACGAACATATTTATGAAAAGATAATGGCCTCTCTATTTAAGATCCGCTACCTCTATCTTAGTTTGTCAAAGTTTCTTATCAAGGGTCAAGTACTCGGTAAGCTTTAGTAGGGTCATATCATATTTGATCACCTCCCTCAATTCTTCTTAAGTTTTTCCCTTCTTCTCTTATAGTCTCTAAGTGCAATCTTCTTGCATCTTTTTATTAGAGCGTGGAGATGTCTCCTTTTAACATATCCAAACTACCTAAGCCTTGTCTTTCTTAACTTACCATCAATGTTAGCCATCTCAATTAGTCTCTTATCACTACATTCTTGACCTTATCTCTTCTTATAAGATTGCACAACCAATGGAGCATTCTCATCTTTACTGCCGTTAACTTATGAATATGCATTTATTTGATAAGCTAACACTCTAACCTATAAAGCATAGTTAGCCTAATTGTTAAATTTACCTTTTAACTTGAGTGATATCTTCTTATCACATAAAACTCCTAATCCAACCCTCCATATAAGTGTCCTAGATTTGATATGGTAAACTATGTCATCATCTATTGTTTTATATGATAGCTCCGAAGTACTTAAAATAATCTTTTGTGGTATAAATTTTGAACTAATCTTTATGTGCACACTGTGTACAGCCTTGTGACCTGAAAAGTTGTACTTTAGGTACTCAGTCTTAGTCTTGCTCAACTTAAAGTCCTTCGACTTGAGTGTATCTCTCTAAAACTCTAGCTTGACATTAGCACCCTCTTTTGTTTCATCCACCAAAACAATTTCATCAACAAACAACATATATCAAGGCACATCCACTTGAATATTCTTGGTCAATTCATCCATAACTATTACAAACAGGAAGGGGCCCAATGAGAATCCTTGAAGTAGTATGATATTAATAGAAAAATGCTTCGTATTTGCTCTCTCCATCCTTACTCTAATATTAACACTTTCATACATATCCCTAATAACCCTTCATATAGGTCATAAGAACTCCCTCTGCCTTCAAATATCTTCACATGACTTCCCTAAGTTCCCTATCATAAGCCTTTTCTAATTTAATGAAAACCATATGTATGTACCTTTATATGTCCCTATAATATTCCATTAATCATTTAAAGAGGTGTAAAGCAGCTGCTGTGAACTTCTTTGGCATAAAACAAAATTGGTTCTCTAAAATAAGTGAACCATTTCTTACTCTTTTCAGATTAATAGAGAAATCTGTGTCAGAAATTCTCATCCTTCCTTTTTGTACAATCTCAATATACATACCACGTATATAATTTTTTTAGAATAAATCTCCCTTACAATATCTCATAAAATATCTATATGATAATAACTACCTAATATATATAATATATCCCAAGTTTGCATCTGTTGCTCGTAAGTGTGTTTTTCAAGGTTACCCTCAGTGGAAGAAGAAGTGATGTATATATGACTTAGAAAAAGGTGTAAATTTTATGTCTCAAGATGTCACCTTCTCAAGTCTCAATTTCCATTCCTAGAACTTGTTGAAACCCAACCCATATAATCCAATGTCTTGCCTTCTCATGCCCCCCAATTTTGTTGATGACTTACCAACCTCTCCTTCATCCCAATCATCTTCTCCAACCTCTCTTTCAAAATAGCCCCTTATGAAATTTGCTTCTAGTTTACAACATCTAGACAAGGGGAGTGTGACAGATGTTGATATGAATGTAGTAAGGGGGATTTAGATGAAGCAACAACTCCCAGTAATGCAATTTTCACTAGTGAACCTTCTATTGTTTAGTTTGATACTACTTTTGAATGTTGATAGCGTACTTAAAAGGCCCTCACTTGCGCGCAAGATTATGTTTGCAACACAGGATTCTATATAGATCCCTCTCTCATCTCATCTTCTCCTTCTGGTTCCTTAGGTATGCCTTATCTTATAGCTAATTATGTGATTTGTACTCATTTTCTGAGCACACAAACTATTCCTCGCAACTGTTACCGTATATTTTGATCCTACTTCTTATAAAGACGTTGTGAATGCTCATAGTTGGTGTATCGCCATTTCTGTTGAAATTGATGCCTTAAAACGTCATGGAACTTAAACAATTGAGGATCTCCCTCTTGATAAGAAAGCAGTTGGTTGCAAATGGGTCTATAAGATCAAATACAACTCAGATGGCACTATTGAACGTTAAAAACTTGCTTGGTTATTTTCAGCAATACTCAGGTTGTTGGCATTAATTATTTTGGGACTTTTGCCCCTATTGCTAAAAGGGTGAGCGCCTGTAATTTTCTTACTATTATTGTTACCTAGGGTTGGAAAATTCACCAAATGAATGTTGACAACGTATTTCTCTATAAGGATTTTCATGGAGAGATCTACATGCACCTATTGTATGTTCTTGTCTATGTTGATGATTTAATTTTGACAAGAAGTAACTATGCGACTCTCATTGAATTCAAGCAACATTTTCATCATTGCTATCATAAGAAGGACTTAGGCTCTATAAAATACTTTATAGGCAATAAGGTAGCTCACAGTCCTGAGAGCATGGTCTTGAGTCAATGGAAATATATGATGTCTATTCTTGCTGAGTATAGTGTCTTAGGAGTCAAACTTGTTGATTTTCTCATTGAATAAAATCATAAGCTCACTCTTGCTACAGGTCAATTTATTGGTGATCCTGATCATTATAGGAATTATAACACTCCTTGATCTCAATTCTCCAGTTCATACAATTGCCTCTTCAAGCACATATGGATGCCCTAATGTGTGTCCTTCAATATTTAAAGATTCATCTTGGCTAGGACATTTTTCTTCTTATTGCTAATGATTTCCAACTTTATGCTTTTTAGGATTCTAATAGGAGAAGTTGTCAAGTGACTCGTTGGTCATTAATTGGTTATTACGTCATGCTTGGTCACACTCCTATTATTTCTTGGAAGACAAACAAATAAAACAATGTATCTCGATCATCAATGGAGGCCGAGTATAGCTATATAACCACCACTTCTTATAAGCTTGTATAGCTTAATTCGCTACTGTATACTTTGGAATCCCACATTAGCAACCAAATGCAGCTTTTCTATGCTAGTCAAGCAGCATTATATATTGTTGTTAACTTAATTTTTCATGAACGCAGCTAGCACATTAAAATCAATTGTCACTATTTGTGAGTGGATTTAGAAATGACTTATTATTACCTCACATGTTTGTTCTTCTTACTAATATCCTTACCAAGGCCTTTAGTAAGCATTAATTTCAATTTTTCCTACACAAGTTGGGCATCCATGACATATAGGCTCTAACTTGAAGGGTGCATTAGGATGTATTGTATATATTAGGTGGTTAGTGTTAGACCCTTAAGTTCAGACTGCGGAATCGTGCGAGTGTTAGCGAGCCTTAGCAAATGCTTAACACGCAAGTTAGCACGAGGAAGGCGTGTTGACGAGAGAATAAGGTGAAGTCTTGTGAGTTGGCGAGCAAAGCTCGAGGAACTTACAAAGTAGGCGATGTATGCGGGAAGTATTGGTGAAGATCTCGAGAGTAGGCGAGATTCGATACGCGTGAGCATGCGTAGGCGCACATTGGAGAAAATCTTTGACAAGAAGTAAGATTCAGATGCGAGGCTACGCAGAGTTGACAAACTAAGTCATGTGAGATCCGATGGTGCGCGAGAAGGTATAAAGGCATGTAAGACCCCGCGAGGATGCACGAAGGCATACGAGCCCGACGAGGCACTTAGGCACTAGACTTCGGCGAGGCGGGTTGAAGGTATGTGAACCGTGAGAGATTTTATGCTAACTTAGTTTGTGACTTGTACTAAGTTATAGAGCGATGAGACTGCACTATGAGAGAGCTTGACCATGGAAGATGGACTTATCCATGGACGTGCATTGATGGACCTATGTGCGGATAGGCTGTGGTGGAAACATTAAGGCAAACATGGGCAAATGGAATCAGACTTGGTACGAATTTTGGTAGAGTCTCAGACCTTGTGGAGATTGACTCGACCTAGGTTAGGACTTGACGGACAAAGGACTTAGCCACGCTCGGATGGATAGACCATGACTAACGGACTTGTTGTGGGAAGCATTAGATCAGGCCAGTGTGCTAGTGGGCTTCAACGATATCACATTGCATCATCAACGGATAGAGATCACGAGGAGATCTTAGATGATGTGGCGATGACTGGGAGTTAGAGTTACAGTAAAACTCAACATCTGAAGATAGTGGAGATCTTTGCGGATAAGGATGTTAGTGTTCTAGATAAATGTAAACTTTATCTTTATATTATCTTGTTAGATTCTATCTTATCAGTTAGAGTCCTATTTGGATGGGGGTGTCATCCAATTGGTTCATGGGATCTTACCTAATAGAGATAGACATGATCATAATTAGTTTAGATTTAGTGAGAATCTGTGACTCTAAGCTAGGATGCCTATAGAGATAGACGTGATCTTTGTTGCTTCCGCATTGTTTCTTCGAGTGTGTGTGAGGTAAACACTTCGAGGGTTGGGAAAGGCTGAGTCTTACTTTAACGGATCTAAGTGAGATTGTTGTGCAAAGGGTGTGAGCGAGAAACTTCGGGTGAAAGTTCGAGTCTCCAAGGTGACCTTTGTTTCACTTACTTTGTTGTTGTAGTCATCATATTTGAATTTGTTCCCTATATGGCTATTTCCTATTTCTCTTAGCGTGTATTATTGATTCATTTGATTGATTTGCAGTAACTCCATAAGAACATTCTCCTCCAACGAATGGATTGATTGCATTATTTCTGGTTGAAAGGCTTTACTAGACAAAAAAAATTAAGTGTTGATTGCCAATTTACAAAAGTTTTAAAAAGTGTTGAAGTGGAATCAATTCTTGCACTCTTGTTACTTTGTAAACTATCACTCTCCAAAACCCTTTTCCATCTTCTTCTCTCACTCCCTTCATTATGTGTAGCTTGAGGAGTCGGGGTAGATTCTCTCCACATTTCTTCCCAATTATTTAGGCCACTAGTCTCATCTATATTCTCATGATCAAGATAGGCTGACAATTGATGATGAGCATTATAACTATCAGGTAGAGAAGGAACATATACTTCCTCAACTTCTCGTTGTCCTTGTGGAGGGTCAGCCACAGGACAAAATGTAGTCTCTCTTCGGGCCAAACATCCAAAAAGTTGATCCAACTTACATTCAAGTTCAGGTTTAAGCCCTTCCTCTTTAAATATTTTAAAATTGATGTTCTCCTATAAAAAATTAAATAACTTATATTTAACTAACTATTTAGCATTTCGACAAAAAAAACTAACTATTTAGCATTAGAGTAAAGGAAAATAATTTGAATTGAGGAAAAGGGAATAACCTTAATTTTCAAAGTCCACCACTCCTCACTAACAGCAAATGTTCCTTTGTCATAATCTCATCCTAATCTCATTTATTTCCCTTTCAATTGTTTCCAAAGACTCCATCTAGTTTACATCCAATCAAACTTATTTTTAAGCTTTGTTTTATCCCATGATAAGATGGTTGCTTTGTAAAACTCTTCCTCCACATTCTTCCATGGTAATCTTTGACCAATAACTCTACCGCGTTTTCCCTTACTCCTTTCAAAATGTTGATTACAAATGTCACAAAAGATAAGAAGAGTTTCCTTTGGCCAACGAATCCAACCTATATCATTCTCCCCTTGACTTCCTCCTTTGTTTCCTTTTTAGGATGATGTCATCTAATCATATAAGATTAAAAAGATTATATGCTAGTTAATCAATTTGCAATTGATTTCACTACTTAATTAGATTTACTAGCTTGAATTAGACTACTTCAACAAAATAAATATATAATTACTTTTTATCATCATAATATTTTTATTAATTACTAAGTTCAGCATGAAGCACGATCAATTAAGGCCTAGCTAGTTACTTAAAGTGGAACTCATTGACTTTGAGCTAGACCAAACTAGTCTAAGTTTTTCTGCCAACCCCAGAGGTTATTCTTCTTTTGCAAGAAATTTATTATCTTTACTCCATATGCTATTAAATTCTAAGGGTAATTTTTTTTGAAAATAAATAGAAAATTATATATTTTTATCTCGTAACAAAGAAGTAATCAATTTTTTTTGTTACAAAGGTAAATGCCTTTACTGCTGAATTGGAATAAAATAGCTAAATCAATTTCATAATCAACAATCTTTAATAACCTTTGATTATTATTATCTTCACCAATAAAATAAAACTTTATATAAATATTAGGCCCAATCGGGCCTGGGGCAGCAAGCTTAGGCCCCATTCCAACAAGCCAAAGGCAATCCAAGATTGAGCCCGACTCGACTCAGCCCAACCAATTTTTTAAATTAAAAGTACAACAACTTCATTTTACTTTGGAGAGTCGGGCCAACAGCCCGAGCCAGAGTCAGACCTGAGGCTCGACCTGGGCCCAATTGCCACCCCTATATGTCAATAAAGTGATTGTAGTTAATTGATTGTGATATTTAGAGATCCTCCCGTCTATTTCTTACTTTAATTGTCAATATTTCATTACTTTTATTAATAAATATAATCAATTTACTTGAATTTTTTTACTCATATATAAATATTAAGCAATCAACCATTTTCATTAATTAAAAATATATTTTTCATCAGTATCAAAAATTTTCAGTACAATGAAATTTAAGAATTCATTGAGAGAGCTTTTGGTCATTACCTTTACATCCTATGACATTTCTATCATCTCTTTTGTCCTTATATACCTTAACAAAATGGAATTGTCAAATGCAAAATATAATAGCAGAAATCGATCGTACTTTACTTCTATATGCTTCTTTTCTCAAGCCCTTTTAGTTTGAGTCCTTCTCTGCCACTATTTACCTTATTGATCTCCTGTCCACTTTTGTCCTCTACCAAAAATCATCACATTAACTTTTGTTTCTTACTAAACCTAACTTCTCCTATCTCTGAGTGTTTAGTTGTATTTTTTTCCCATTCTTTGGTTCAACTTGTATTGATAAACTTGTAATCAAATGCACATCTTGTATCTTATTATTTACTTCATAATATTACTATTGTTTTGCCCCACATACATCAAAATATTGCATCTCTTGTTATGTTCGGATTCTTAGAATTGACTTTCTATATGCAAAACCCTTCAACTTTGCTCCCTACAATCTTCACCTTCTCAGATCTAAATACCTATATCTTTCATTTTGCCACCTCTTCCTATAGGTCAAACACCTCAACCTCAACCTCAACCTCAACCAAATTTAGTCTCTCCACCACTCAACACCTTAGTATCCATCTTTACCACCTCAACATTCTATGATCACCTGTACCTATGATTACACCACCTCCCTCGTTGGTTTTTTAATGTATAACACTACCACTCATAACTCTTATGATCTTGATCCCACTTCCTTCACACAAGTCAACAAGTTTCCTTATTGATGCTAAGTTATGCTTGATAAGTTCACTACTCTTCATTGCAACCAAATTTGGATTCTTGTACTTTCAACCTCAAATTCTAATATTATCAACTGTGAATAGGTTTTTCAAATAAAACAAAAGTTTGATGGTTCTTTTGATTACTATAGGGCCTACTTTACTGCTAAGGAACATCATCGAGCTCTTAGCGTTAACTATACTAGCACTTTTAATACTATCACTAAACCTATCACTATCCAAATTATTTTTACTCTTGATATTATAAATAATTGATTTATTCGTCAACTTGATATCAACAATGTCTTTTTATATGATACTCTTCTAGAAACAATTTTTATAATTAAACCTCTTAATTTTGCTACCCTCATCATCTACTCATAGTTGTCATCTCCAAAAAAATCTCTTTATAGTCTAAAACAAGCTCCTTATGCCATATTTCATCGCCTAAGTTAAAAACTTCTTAAACTAGGATTTACCTTTTATAGATCTAATACTTGTCTCTTTGTTCACATTGCACCATCTTACACAATTTTTCTCTTGATTTATGTATATGACATCTTGGTTATAAGGTCTTTACCTATTTTCGTTTCATATTTAATTCATGATCTTCACTTTACATTTTTTACCAAAGATCTCAGTCCTATTTCTCATTTCCTTAATATTAAAGTCACTACAACTAATGGCATTCTGTTTAACCAAACAAATACATGCACTGATTAACTTACACCCCAAATCCAAACGTTGTGTTTTTATCAGTTATTCTCTTATTCATAATAGTCACCAATGTTTTAACTCATTTACATTAAAAGTTACATCTTATTCATGTCCGGTTTCTTGAAATTGACTTTCAGTTTATAAACTCTCCAACTCCACTCCCCCACATTCTTTGCCTATCAAATTCAAATAGCTCTACCTTTTATTTTATCACCTCCTAATACAACTTAGCCACCTTAACTTCCACTAGATTAACCCTTCCACTACCTTTATATATTAGCATTGAATTAATGTTAAGGGGATTATAGAAAATAAGGAACAAACCATGGCATGTACAAACCAGCATTTGAAACATGTCCCTTATAAGCTTGACAAACTTAATACCTGTCCACAATAGTAACAATGCCTCCTCTCATCTTTGAAACAATGTCTCTTTCTCACCTCTTCAAGAGTCTTATCTCTACTAAGATAACCAACTGAGCCTCCCTCATGTAATTCTTTAATCACTTTCTCCTTGAGTGAAGTTCTTAGAAGACAAAGTTGATTTCTTTTCATGAAAAACCCACTATGCACTTGGAAATCATCATAAGACTTTTTCACCAAACAAAAGTCCCATATCTCTCCAAAATCTCAATTAATCTTATATAACTCCTTCAAATACTCAATACCCTTATCCTTCATACTTAGGGTCTTCACTATAGCCACCCTTCTATTCAATGCATTAACAACCTTATTATTCTTCCCAGACCTATGCATCAATTTATAAGGAACTTATCAACAAAAGTTAACCATCTAGCATGTATCTTTGTTCTCAATTGCCTTTAACTTCTCAAATACTTTAATTTTGATGATCAATGTACAAAATAAACTATTTCCCAATTAAATAATGTTCCTACATCTTCAAGGCTCTCATAAAAGTATAAAACTCTTTATCATAAGTATATCACTTTTGCCTAGCATCACACAGCTTTTTAAGAAAGAAGGCTATTGACTTTTTCCCTTAAGATAGCACAACTCCAATCCTAACTTCATTAGCATCACATTCTAATTTCTTCCTCAAGATCTCATTCTCCTTTGGACTTATACGGTGGTGAGGTAAGTTATATAAACTAGCCTTAGAAACCAAATCAACGTAGTATTAGATATCTCTCATAGGAGGTAAAGCATTGGGTATTACATCCTCAAATTCTTCTAAAATTGGATGTTGTTAGAGTATTTTATATTGAATAAACATGAAAATGTTAAAGGGTTTATAAATGGTAAGGATCAACTATCCAAATGACTAGTTCTAGTCATTTTGGAAATTGTTGACCCAAACTCAATTCTTGTTAATGGGCTCTACACTCTACCCATATTAAAAATTATAATATTGTATCATAACAGGTTTGGTCCGAATTCTTAATTTCATGATTGTCCATCTGGATGTTCAGTCCTAGCGACCTAGTCCGATTACCGCTGCATTTATTTCAAGTAAAAACTGGAAGTCCAATCTCAGTTGCACTTGAAGGGGAGTATTAAAGTGTCTCATATTGACTAAATATGAAAATTTTAAAGAGTTTATAAGTGGTAAGGATTAACTATTCAAATGACTAGTTCTAATCATTTTGGCAATTGTTGACCCAAACTCAATCTTTATTAATGGGCTCTATACTCTACCCATAATAAAAATTATAATATTGTGTCAGAGCAGATTTGGTTCGGATTCTTAATTTTTCAATTATCCGTTTGGATATCCAGTCTCAACAGCCTAGTCCGGTTACTGCTGCATTTATTTTAAGTAAAAATTGGATGTCCAGTCCTAGTTGCACTTGCGGGGAGTATTAGAGTATCTTATATTGATTAAACATGAAAATGTTAAAGGGTTTATAAATGGTAAGGGCCAATTATCCAAATAACTACTAGTAGTTATTTTGGCAATAGTTGATCCAAGCTTAATTCTTCTTAATATGCTCCACACTCTCCCCACATTAAAAATTCTAATAGATGCACTTTGAAGGAATCTCAATTTTTTTCTCCCCTTTTGCTATAAACAAGTATACTTCTCTTGTTTCTTTCATCTCACTCACAAGACTTCCCATATTATTTTTCAATTCTAACAACGACTTCTTTGTCCTATTAAGTTTCACCACTCTCTTTTCACTTATTGGTATTAACTTATACTTCACGTTATTCTTCACGTATCAATAAATATTCTCCCTTACTCGAGTGAAATGCATCAACACCATATTGCCATGATAAACCCAACAAAAGTTGACAATCATCCATATTAACAATATCATATAATAATCTTCATACGGGTATTCACCAATAGAGAATGACACCTTACACCACCTCTAAATCTCCTCCTTAAATCCTTAAAATTCATCTATCCTTTGTAGGAAAATTCTGGGGTGTCCATCACATGGACACAGTGCGGAAAACAAAACTTTTTTGTTCCGGGAAGTTCCCGAAAGCCAGGATCCAAGTGTATGTATAACCAGTCAAACCATAACGACCAAAGGAGCCCGTCTCTAACGGTAT
>JANKOE010000004.1:49910387-49945868 GCA_026284465.1 Erythroxylum citrifolium
ATGTAAGTATGCAGGTTCCACAAAACAAAGGAGGAGCTGTTGAATTGTGTTGTTTTATGCAACCTGCTGTATTGAAAATGGTAGAGGAGCTAGCAATGACAGTGAAAGTGAGGGAAAAGAAGAAGCTAAAGGGAAAACCGAAGGTTAGGAGCAAATGGAAATTGGAGATGATCCTAAGCATAATTCGAAGGTGTATGGATCAAAGCAATAAAGATCAAAGTCTGAAGAGTGAAGATCATATTCAAAAGTTGGAAATTCAATGCAAAAATAAAGCTAAAGAGAAGATGGAAGCAGATATGCAAAAGGCCAAAAGTGCAGATTGAAGAAATGCACAGTAGAAATTGAAAGTTCCAGTTAGTTACTTGAAGAGAAGTAACCAGGAAGGAAGTAACCGGAAGTGCAGAGGTAAAAAAAAACCAGCAGAAGGTTGAAGCAAATTTCAAGAAGATTAATTAGTAAAATCAAGTTTAGTGTTAATCAAATGCATAAAGCTGAAGAATATTAATTCACAACTGACAATAGGATTTGTATGTTAGTCTTTGGTTGCTGGAAAATCAAGTTGCAGAAGAAAGTATTGTTGTTCATGCTGTTGCTTTTCCAGGTTTTACCAATGTTAGCTTAGTTATGCTAAAGACAAAGAAAGTTACTTTTTTTCTTGCTAAATCAGGAAATGTAGTACTAGTCTGTTTTATTCATCAGTCCAAAACTTTATTTTTCAGTTTAGAATCAAAATGTAGCAGGACATGTAAGAGCTAATATAAAGCTCATCTTCATCTTCATTTTATAATAGACTTAAAAACCAGAAAAAACTCTCAATACAAGATCATTTTCCTCTTTCAAACTTCATTTTTCCTTATGTTTTATAGTTGTTTTAGTTTCAGTAGCAAGTTCAGAAGTTGAATATTTTGAAGAAGTAGTTTGTGAGTGTTCTGTTTTATTAAAAACCTGATACTAGGTTGGAGTTAGTCTTGTGAGTGAATACCGAAATTCAATCTTTCTACAAGTCTCAAATCAGTTTTTTGATCAGTTAGTTATTTTTCCTCATCGTTTTAGTCCCTTCAAAGAGTCACAAGTTAGAGAGTGAATAGCTGAAGTAGATTTCATACACGGAATTTTCAGAACTAAAGTTCATTATTCGGATGCTATAGAAGAGTTACACTCATTTTTCATTTTACACAAATCATCTGCCATACATTTACAAAATCAGTGAACAATCAGAGTTGTTGTTTTGGAGACATTCATACACGCACATTACAAATTGAAGAACAGAACCAACATTTTCCAGCTGAAGCTTCCACTTTCAGACGTTCAAGGGACCCCTTTCAAGATTACCTCCTTTCTCCTTGCTTTTCTTGGTTTTCCATTCCTTCTCTTGTATTATGGTTGAAGGATTTCATAAGGACTAGTTTGTTCAAATAAAATCCATGACATTAGTAAAATAATTTTTAAAATTAAATAATTTTTAAATTGAATGATTTGAATTTTTAAATTAAAATTTTTAATATTGAATTTTAAATTAAAATTTTTTTATATTTTTTAATCAATTATCCAACTGAAAATAATTTAATTTGTTATTATTTTAATAACAATAATATAAATAAATAAATACTCTTTTGTACAATATCTTTGGAATAAAAGGCTGATTATCAATAAGTAACAAAATTTTGACTCATAATTATCACTAAAATGTATATTCGCATATGAATATTACGCATATGCTTAAAATTTAAAATAGAAATAGACAAAAAAATAGTAAGTTTTCTCTTTTATTTTTATGATTATTGGAGTGTTAATTCAGGCATCGTTTTCCTTGTAATGCCACCATAAAGTCGAGATATTATGACTAGTTGACGAGGAATATGAAATATTCATCATTTCGAGGTGTGAATTTGTTAAATAAATAATCGGATTATTTAATCAACGGCTTCTTTAAAATACACTGAGAGTTTTTCCATATACAAAACACGTCGAATGAAACACACAGAGGGACAAGACGCATGTATTGAAAAGTTCTATTGCTCGGAGAAGTCACGGAATAAGATTCTCGGTTCGTTTTATGATATCTTATTGTGTCTAATAAATTTTAATTATTTATTTATGTAAGTTTCGCGTGTGTTCCACATAAATAAACATAGAATCTGCATAAATGAGTGGCTAAGATTTACTAGACACAATAAACACTATAAGAATTGAACTGAAGATCTGAATTCAACCAACACCCTGCTGCACTGCACTGTAGGTTTAATGCGATAATGCGGCGGCTATCTTCTTTGTCTCCTTCAGTCCTCCTCCAATCCAAAGTACACGTTTTGATTATATCACGTTATCTTTATTGAATAGAAAAAGACCCTTTGTTGGATTTCTAAACCTAAATCATAAGTTAAAGATAAAAAGAAACAGTGACAAGACGTTACGAAGAGTAGAGGGCATTGATTTCTTAGCTCGGAATCAGTTAAGACGAACTCGGTTTGATCGAGTCCAGATTTTTTTTTTAATATTATGATATTTTATTATATTTAATAAATCTTATTCGTTTATTTATACAAGTTCTTATAAATTTTATAAAATAAATAGTTAAAATTTTATAAAACAAAATAAAACAAATTAATATTGGTCGAAAGATTTTGATCATAACAAATAACAAGTCACCTATTTCTGTTTCTTTTACTTTTATTCTGTTTCTATTTTGTAGTTTGACCTCGCATCACCGTCGACCAAAACGACCAAAATCTGATCGGACGATTGTGACCAAGCTTACCAAAAAAAAAAGGGTCAAAACGCAGCCATTTAAACTTTAAAGCCACTTTCGGTAAAATCCATGATCATTTCTATTCCTATTTCTCCATTTGTTTCTCTTAAACTCCCGTTTCTCTTTTCTGTTTTTGTGAAGAAGGGGAGAGATATTTACATTTTCCGTTGGGATCATGAAACTCAAAGATCGGATCGAGAGTTAACGCTCTTTGGACCCTATTCCATAGACCTCTCTCTCTCTACATGTATATATCTCACTCGCCACGTTTGTTCCACTCTCTGCCATTTTGACACAAACCACTTCTCTCTCTGCAGGCGCTAACTCACTTGAATCAAGGAACACATAGAGAGGGCAGAGCAGTTCATATTTTGAAACTCTTTTTCCAATTTTGGTACGTAAGCTAGGATAGAAGGTTTTTGATCTGTGTTCTTCTTCTTCATTTTGAAAGCTTTTTGCTTTATGAGTCTTGTGACACTCTCTGTGGGTGTTCAAAGTCTTCTGATTTTCCAGAATCCTGAATGTTAGGCTTTATTAAAGAAATATCTTTTTTTTGTCTACTGATCATGGGTTACTGAGATGAAGGTATAAATTTTTAGAACTTTTTACTGTTACCTCCAACGCCATGACTGACTTTCTTCCAATTCAACGTGGCAATGAAGAAAGTGAGTGATGGGAGGAATTAATGTTGTTAACGACGCATATAGTAAGACAACGAGTTCCTATCTCTTTGCTTTGATTGCTCCCATGTTTTTTCAGTACATACATGTTCACTTTTATCTGGTAGTTATAAGGAGTTATCTCGTGATGTTTTGCCCTTTCTCTCCATTTGTGTTATGTTTATCTGTTTCGTTGTTTAATGTACAAAGAACAAAGACATTTTCGGCCTATCAGCCCAAATAGGACCATAAACTTTTTCTTTCTCATTTTATTTGTTTCATTTCATTTCATTTCTTTCTTTATGCCTCTCTTTAGAAGAGAAATAACGAGGCTCGCTTCTAGGATCAGTAATTGATGTTTCACTTATTCCACTTCTTAATGGCTTCTAGATACTGGTTTACCTAATTCCATGTTTTGAGTAAAGGTCTAATATTTGTATAGGTTTCGACTTCCGATCAAACATATACATGTATAATGAGTGACAAAAGAATGGCTATTTTACAGATTAAATGTTGTTTCTTTGCAACAGTATTCTTGGACATTGTTACCTTTTGTAGCTGAGAAGCAAAGAAAGAGCAGAAAATGTCATCATCAAGCTCGCCGTGCGCCGCATGCAAGTTACTCAGGCGAAAATGCACTCAAGAATGCGTTTTTGCACCATATTTCCCCGCAGACCAGCCTCAAAAGTTTGCCAGTGTCCACAAGGTATTTGGTGCTAGCAATGTTACCAAGCTTCTCAATGAGCTCAACTTTGCGGAACGAGAAGATGCTGTGAAGTCACTTGCTTTTGAAGCTGAGACTCGTTTGAGCGATCCGATCTACGGTTGTGTTGGCATAATCTCAATTCTTCAGCACAAACTCCGGCAGCTCCATTATGATCTTGACACAGCAAGAAAAGAGCTTGCAACCTACATCGGTCCACAAGCAATGCTTCCAATGCTGCATCCACCATCGTTTATACCACAACAGCAGTTGAGTAACCCACCATCGACGGTGGTGCAACAAGGGAGGATTCCGATGATGGGAATTCCTACCGGTGGTGGCGGCAGAGGACAGTTGATGTTACGTGAGCCCCAGCATCAGCAACATCAGCACCAACAACATAGCCATCAGCAACAACAGCAAATATTGGAGGTGCAACAATTGGCAGTTGGTAGAGAGCAGCAAGAGATGTATAGGACATATGAACAGCAACAACAACAGCAAAACCATCATCAAACACCTCAACAACAAGACTTTCTTCGGTTTAACGGTGCGTTTGAGGGAACAAGACAGATTGCTGCTACTGGGTTCAATCATATTACTTCTGCGGCAATGTCACCATCTTTGGCTTTGAGTAACTTTGACAATAACCCTTATCATCAGGTTTCACCGCACGCAGAACATGATCTCCACCATCAGCTTCAGGCACAGCTTTTACTTCAGACACATCAACAGCCTCCAAAAGCCCATCAGCAAAGGTCTGGGAGTGAGGAGGGCGTATAAGAGTTTTAGTTCATCACTTGAATGTTCTTCTTCAATCCTTTATGCATCAATTTTATCTCCAAGCGACGTAGTTTATTCTTTTTTAACTGTGTACTCGTTGCCTTCCGCTGTTTTTGTAGTGGCATCATGTGAGGATTTGTGCCAAACGCCAAACATTCTCACTTGACGTGATTGCAACCTGTTGGAAGGTTTGATGTGCTCCAAATAAAAGAAATTTTACAAAATATGTATTTATTGTTGAATTTTTAAGAACAAAAGAGAAAGAAAGATGAAAGGAAAGATTTTCTTCACATTAAACAAAACACAATACAATGATTTATATAATTCAAAAGTAGAAAAAATAGGAAATAATGGCCACTAATTGACCCCACTACCTACACTAATTGACCCACTACCCACAAACTTCACAAGTAACTAACTAGATAAACATGAACTAATTGACCCACTACCCACAAACTTCACAAGTAACTAACTAGATAAACATGACCACATAATTAATAAATAATAATAATTTTGAATCAATATCCAACATTTATATTGATAACAAAATTTACGAGTATAAAAGACACACACTAAATACAAATATTTTTCTTTAGGTGTTACTGCAATTTTACCCTCAATATTTCTTTTCTCACAAAGAATTACAGCTCTCAAAACACTTATTTTTCAAATACTTTATATTTTTTCTTATACATATAAATGATTACAAAAACACATATATATAGACATGCTAAACAACTTCAAATACAATTTGGTCACTTCTTTGACACATCAATTAACCCATCCTTATCCACAAGTTTTTTCCACAAGCTTCTAAATTCATCCATAAATTTTCACATCACTAGATATTTTTCTCCAATCCAAACCTTATCTTTTGTCATAATTACATAATTATCCATAATGAAGGAGAGTTTGTATTTTCTAACACTCCCCCTCAAACCTGACTTCTCATGCCAAGCATTTCTCTCAATTTGCGGAACACTTTGTTATTCAATGGCTTTGTAAAAAATATCTGTTAATTGCTCTTCTGTTCTGCAATATACCAATTCCACAACTTTGATCTTTACTTGCTCCATGATAAAGTGATATTTGATATGTTTGCTTCGACTGTATGACACTGGATTCTTTCCGAGCAATATAGCAGACTTGTTGTCACCATATAATGTTGTCGGACCTTTTTGCTCATGGTCTAACTCATTTAAAATATACCTCAACCACATTGCTTGACATGAACATGCTGCTGCTACCAAATATTCAGCTTCACGTGCTAAAAGAGCAACAGTTTGTTGCTTCTTTGATGACCAAGAAAATATAGCTGACCAATATGAAAAGGCATATCCATAAATACTTTTTCTATTATTCAGGTCTCCACCAAAATTACTATCAGAATAAGCAATTAACTTTGAATTTTGAGCTTGCATATAAAATAAGCCTTGATCGATCGTACCTTTAATATATCTCAGAATTCTTTTTGTTGCATCAAAGTGATCTTACTTTGGATTATTCATATATCTGCTAACTAGTTCAACTGCGTACAGGGACGGAGCCACAGTGGGGGCAAGTGGGGGCACTTGCTCCCGCTGGCTCCAAAAAATTTTACATAAAAAATTATTATTTTAAATTTTTAACTCATAAAAAAATTAAAAATTTGCTTTCATTAAAATTTTTCCCCCATTAAAAAATTTTTTGACCTCCAGTGAAATTTTTCCCCTACTCAAAAAAAATTTTGGATCCGTCCCTGACTGCGTACATGATGTCTGGTCTTGTATAAGTTAAATACCTTAATCTTCTAACCAAACTTTTGAACAACATCGAATCTACAGATTTTCTGTCTAAACCAATTCTCAATTTTTTGCTTACATCAGCTAGCGTAGCTATTGGCTTGCAATCTTTCATTCCGAGTCTTTGTAAGATTTCTTCTACATACTGTCTTTGAGAAATAAAAATTCCTTCTTTAGTCTGCTTCACTTCAATTATAAGAAAGTAGGATATTTCACCAATATCTATCATCTCAAATCCTCTAGTCGTAGGTTTCTTGAACTTATTAAACATTCCTACATTTTTTCTTATGAAGATTATGTCATTCACGTATAAGCACACGATCATGACATCTCCATACTGATTTTTCTTTGTGTAGAGTGCATGTTCATATGGACTTTTTGTAAAACCGTTGTTTCGAAAGTATTCATCAATTCTTGTATTCCAAGCCCTCAGAGCTTGCTTCAATCCGTACAAAACTTTCTTTAATCGATAGACTTTGTCTTCTTGACCCTTCTTGACAAATCCAGGCGGTTGTTCAATATAGACTTCTTCTTCTAAGTAACCATTTAGAAAAGCATACTTCACATCCATCTGAAAAATCTTCCAATTGTTTTATGCTGCAAGTGCTATGAGAAGTCTAATTGTATCAATTCTTGGAACTGGAACAAATACTTCATCATAATCAGTTCCATATTTTTGTTTGTAACCTTTTGCAACTAATCTTGCCTTGTATTTTCCCACTTTGCCTTCATGGTTGGTCTTTGTCTTGTACACCCACTTGACTCCAATTGCTTTATGTCCTTTTGGAAGGCTGGTCAATTCCTATTTGGATTGCACCAATCTCTTCATTCATGGCTTTCTCCCATTTTTTTGTTTCCATCAGCTTCTTCATATGTTACAAGATCACATTCGGCCATTAAACAAACAACGAATAGTCAAATGTACCTATTCATTCTGTAGCATCATAAAGATCACTTAGATTTCTTCTCTTAATAGGTGCTTCCCCTAAATTGCTACTGCTACCGTTTGACGTTGACGATGTTGAATCAGGTGTTGTTGGTGTAGAACTTTCTGGAGGGGATTGATCATCATCTTGTTGTGCTTGTATATCCATATCAGCATCATCCTCATCATCAAAGAACATACCTTGAGTATTCCTTTCTTCTCTACTTCACTTCCAATAATCAGCTTCATGAAACTTAACATCTCTCGATACGATCACCTTTTTGGTTATTGGGTTGTACAACTTGTAAGCTTTACTTTGGTTGTCATATCTAATAAAGATACACTTCTCCCCTTTGTCGTCCAATTCTTGCTCTTTTGATCAGGAATGTGGGAATATGGTGTACAACTGTAATGACGTATTGTCCTCTTTTAAGCTTTGTTCTATTTTTAAAATTTTAATATATTTTTTAAAATTAAAAATATATAAGAATTTTCAATTATTATTGGTTTTATATAATTAAAAAACTTTTTTATAAAATAAGTGAATATTATATTTTCATATTTGAGAATTTATGTCAAAGGTAACTCCTTGCAGATCCATCAAATGTACAACACTTGATGATTAATAAAAGAATGGCATATATTAAATTTCGTTTAATCACTTGAGTTATTTATTTCGTATCGTTGTTATTAAATATTGCTGAGAAAATCCTCTCTTAAGGTTAGCACTATTCGAGCGTGATATTGAGTTTAAAATATTTTTATGTATTGTGAGGACAAATGATAGTGTCGAGGGTTGAGTGAATCGACTCAATAAGGTCTTATATAAAACTATTGTCGTTAGTGAAAGTATTAAGTTGAATGAGGACCTCGCAGACATAAACAATATGTGCAGAACGGCTATAACAAATTTGTGATATTTATTTGTTATTTTCTTATAATTTTCTTTTATTTTTATATTGGTTAGAAAGCTTATATTGTTACTATGGCTAATTCACAGTTTATGTGAAACCCCGTCTATTAAATCCCTAAGTCCAGACTGTGAGAGCGTGCGAGTGTTGGTGAGCCTTGATCAATGCTTGGCACGTAAGTTGGCACGAGGAAGGCGTGTTGATGAGGGAACAAGGTAAAGTCTTGCGAGTTGGCAAACAAAACCCAAGGAACTTGCAAAGTAGGCGAGGGACGTGGGAGGTATCGACAAAGATCTCGAGAGTAGGCGAGATTCGATACACGTAGGAGCGCGTTGGTGGAAATCTTCGACGAGACGTAAGAGTCGGGTGCTAGGCCACGCAAAGTTGGCAAACTAAGTCATATAAGACTCAAGGGTGTGCGAGAAGGCGCAAAAGGCATATAAGACCTCGCGAGGATGCGCGAAGGCATACGAGCGTGACGCGGCACTTAAGCACTTGACTTCGGCGAGGCAGGTCGAAGGTATGTGAATTGTGCGAGATTTTATGCTAACTTGGTTTGTGACTTGTACTTAGTCATGGAGCGACGAGACTGCACCATGAGAGAGAGCTTGATCATGGAAGATGGACTTATCCATGGACATGCATTGATGGACCTATGTGCGGATAGGTTGTGGTGAAAACACTAAGGAAAACATGGGCGAGTGGGATCAGACTTGGTACGAATTTTGGTAGAGTCTCAGACCTTGTGGAGATTGACTCGACCCAGGCTAGGACTTGACGGACAAAGGACTTAACCACGCTCGAATAGATGGACTATGACTAACGGACTTGTGATTAGACAAGTGTGCTAGTGGGCTTCGGCAAGATCACACTGCATCATCAGCGGATAGAGATCACGAGGAGATCTTAGATGATGTGGCAATGACTGAGAGTTAGAGTTGCAGTGAAACTCAACATCTGAAGATAGTGGAGATCTTCGCAGATAAGGATGTTAGTGTTCTAGATAGTGTTCTAGATAAATGTAAACTCTATCTTTATGTTATCTTGTTAGATTCTATCTTATCAGTTAGAGTCCTATTTGGATGGGGGTGTCATCCAATTGGTTCATGAGATCTTATCTGATAAAGATAGACGTGATCTTAGGTAGTTCAGATTTAGTGGAAATCTGTGACTCTAAGCTTGGATGCCTATATATAGCTCATTCGAGCTTTGCTCTTCGAATTCATTCAGAGGGAGTGAGTTTTTAGAGAGAGCATTCTTTGTATTCTTTTGAGGGAAAGTATATAAAAGTAGTTTTTTGACCGTATCTTTGTGTTTTCTTTGTTGTCTATATTTTTGTTGCTTCCGCATTGTTTCTTAGAGTGTGTGCGAGGTAAACACTTCGAGGGTTGGGAAAGGTTGAGTCTTACTTTAACAGATCTATTGAGATTGTCATGCAAAGGGTGTGAGCGAGAAACTTCAGGTGAAAGTTCGAGTCTTCAAGGTGACCTTTGTAACAACTGGTATTAGAGCCAAAGTTCGAAATGGTTGTAGGCAACTTGACAGAACGGGTGTCTAGGTTAGAGGCAGTTGTTGGACCTATTCCTCAAAGGGAGGAAGAAGTCACTTCTCACAATACTCGTTTCGAAATGTTGGAGGCGCAGATCCAACAGTTGCAACAACAAATAGTGGATGTGTTGAAGGCACAAGAGGAGGCCCAATTTGAGATTACTGTGCTGAGGCGTGCCGTTGCAACGATAGATGTCGAGCGAGGAGAAGGCTCAACACCAAAACTTTCTTCTGTGAAGGTAAGTGACCCGAGGGTGTTTGAAGGCGAGCGAGACGCTAAGGTGTTGAAGAACTTTTTGTGGGATATGGAGCAATACTTTGTGGCTGCTAGGGTATCCGATGCTGAAAAGGTCAATATAATGGCCATGTACTTGGATGGGGATGCCAAGCTCTAGTGGAGGACGAGGACCTCTGCGGAGATCAGTAGAACTCCTGTGAATACGTGGGAGCTCATGAAGAAGGAATTAAAGGATCAATTTCTTCCCATGAATACTTCATGGTCTGCGATGGAGGCCTTGAAGAACCTGAAACAGGACAGATTGGTAAGAGATTATGTGAAATCTTTTAGTTCTCTTTTACTTGATATTGAAAACATGTCAGACGAGGACAAGCTCCTCAACTTTTTGTCCGGGTTACAAACATGGGCGCAAATGGAATTGCGAAGGCAAAATGTGAAGGACGTGGTTGGTGCAATCGCGGCCGCTAATGCCTTGGTGGACTTTTGAGCGATGAAGGAAACTAAGGTAAACTCCTTTAATTCCACGAAGGGCAAAGGCCATGCTCAGGAGGAGAATATAGAGGGGAAAAAGAAGAAGAATTCCAAGAAGGGAGACTTCAACGGGAAAAGCAAGCAAGATGGTGGCTTCGAAAGTGGGGAGACGTCCTCCAGGAAGGGCAAGATTGCTTATTATCTATGCGGTGAATTACATTATGTAAGAGAATGTCAGAGGAAAGAGAAGCTAAACACCCTGATAGCTGAAGAAGAGGAAGAATCTTTGGAGATGCGGCGCTAAATCCGATTGTGTTGTTAAATACAGTTAGTAAAGAACCTAATCCTTATGATGAATTGATGTATGTGAAAATACAGGTTAATGGGATAGAGGTGACCGCGATGGTAGATACGGGTGCATCACATTCCTTGGTGGCCAAAAGGATGATGCGCAAGTTGGGGCTTAGAGTGTCCAAGACCCCAACAAAGTTAAAAGCCCTAGCAGGTAAGGCACAAGCGGTGATGGGAGCTACTTACAACGTCCCGATAAGCATAGGGAGTTGGCATGCCAAGATGAATTGCATGGTCGTACCACTTGAGGATTTTGAGATGATATTGGGAATCAATTTCCTTAAGACAGCAAAGATAGTGTTGTATTCAAGTTTAGGAGGTATGATGGTTATGCTTGATGTAAAATCCTTCTTTGTTAAATGTTGTAGATTCGTTGGTGGGACAAAAGAGATTACAACACTGGTAGCACAAGTGTCAACTATGATCATTGAAAAGGAGCCGAATTATGCTCGAGGAAACCCATAACATAAGACGGGTAAGGAGCATATCATTGCCAAGATCGCTAGGGATCAAGGTGATAGGGAAAGCTCAGCGGATGGAGCTCTTCTCAACATGTCTTTGGCGGGTGCGATGAGCCTTGAGAAGGCGAGTCCAAGTGGAAGCAAAGACAACCCCAATGGATTGAGAAAATGGCAAGTGGGTTAAGTACCAATTGACATGAAGACATGCTACCGTCTTTAAAAGCTGACTAAGGATTCTTCAAGGGAATCGCTCGTGGAGGAGTGCCCACAGATTATTTCGATGAGGGCGACGAATTCTTCTAGTGGGGGTGGTTTGTTAGACCCCTAAGTTCAGACTGTGGGATCATGCGAGCGTTAGCGAGTCTTAGTCAATGCTTGGCACGCAAGTTAGCACGAGGAAGGCGTGTTGACGAGAGAACAAGGTAAACTCTTGCGAGTTGGCGAGCAAAACTCGAGAAACTTGCAAAGTAAGCAAGGTATGCGGGAAGTATCGGCGAAGATCTTAAGAGTAGGCAAGATTCGATACACGTGGGCATGCGTAGGCACACACTGGCGGAAATCTTTGATGAGACGTAAGATTCGGATGTGAGGCCGGGCGGAGTTGGCAAACTAAGTCATGCGAGACCCGAGGGTGCGCGAGAAGGCGTAAAGGCATGTAAGACCCCGCGAGGATGCCCGAAGACATATGAGCACAGCGAGGCGCTTAAGCACTAGACTTCGATGAGGCAGGTTGAAGGTATATGAACCGTGCAAGGTTTTATGCTAACTCAGTTTGTGACTTGTACTTAGTCATGGAGCGACGAGACTGCACCATGAGAGAGCTTGATCATGGAAGATGGACTTATCCATAGACGTGCATTGATGGACCTATGTGCGGATAGGCTGTGGTGGAAACACTAAGGCAAACATGGGCGAGTGGGATCAGACTTGGTACGAATTTTGGTAAAGTCTCGAATCTTGTGGAGAATGACTCTACCCAAGCTAGAACTTGACGGATAAAAGACTTAGCCACGCTCGGATGGATGGACCACGACTAACGGACTTGTTGTGGGAAGCATTGGATCAGGCCAGTGTGCTAGTGGGCTTCGGCAAGATCACATTGCATCATCAGCGGATAGAGATCACGAGAAAATCTTGGATGATGTGGCGATGACTGGGAGTTAGAGTTACAGTAAAACTCAGCATCTGAAGATAGTGGAGGTCTTCGCGGATAAGGATGTTAGTGTTCTAGATAGTGTTCTAGATAAATATAAACTCTATTTTTGTGTTATCTTGTTAGATTTTATCTTATCAGTTAGAGTTATATTTGGATGGGGGTGTCATCCAATTGCTTCATGAGATCTTATCCGATAAAGATAGATGTGATCATAGGTAGTTCAAATTTAATGGGAATCTGTGACTCTAAGCTAGGATGCCTATATATAGCTCATTCGAGCTTTGCTCTTCGAATTCATTCACAGGGAGCGAGTTTTCAAATAGAGCATTCTTTGTATTCTTTTGAGGGAAGTATATAAAGTTGATATTTTGATCGTATCTCTATGTTTTCCTTGTTGCCTATATTTTTGTTACTTCTGCGTTGTTTCTTCGAGTGTCTGCGAGGTAAACACTTCGAGGGTTGGGAAAGGCTGAGTCTTGCTTTAACGGATCTAAGTGAGATTATCGTGTCAAAAAGGTGTGGACGAGAAATTTCGGGTGAAAGTTCGAGTCTCCAAAGTGACATTTGTAACAATTAATATTGTAGAGATATTATTCTACAAAGATAGCGTAATTGGTGTATATATTGAGATTGTAAGGTAAAGAAAGGATGAAAATTTCTAGCTCAGAAATCTCTCTCTCAAAACCTTATTAACTATAAAGACACAAAATGTCGTGGTTTGACCTGTTATGGACATATAACCTTCCAACTTCCTAATAGGTTTATATAATTAGTCATTAAATGAGATCATATAAAAATTAAAAGATTAATAAGCTTAAATATGTAAAATAAATAAATTATACCAATAATAATAAAATTAATATTGATCTAAATAGGATTATCGTTATTAAAATCAATGAAAGACAACTTTATTTTAAATGTAGATTTCTTTGATCATGTGAATTATAAATTAGCCAGAATACAACTCTACTACTAAGATAAAAATATTTTTGCAAGTATCGTAATTGATTACATTTACAGGATAAGAGCCACAATTACAAATCGGAACTCGTGGTTGTGGACAAACGGTGACTTGAATTTGGGTCATATTCAATTGGAGCTACTAGGGAACCCGAGGACTGATGGGAACCTGATGCTGAGCAGGAGGAGCCAGTGATCAATCATCAGTTGCTCAATAAAATATGTGAAGACTCCTTGTGCACATAAGTATATAGACTACGTAGGAACCTGAGGAATCTTGGAGTTCCAGATTTACATCCTCTATACTCTTAGGGTGAGGTCGTAGGAACTTAGGATTGGTCTTGTTAAGCCAGAATACCTAATGTAATTAAAACAAAAAACTAAAAAAAAAAAGAGCCGGCATACGGGGACTAGACAGAACCCCCGCTACCGCCAATCTCTGACCAAACTCTGCACTCACAGGAATCTAAAACAAACCCTTAATGCCAAAACTATGCATTTAAGTAGAAAAGTTAAGTGATCAGAGAAAAACCTCCTAATTATGATTAAGACTTGATAGGCATGCGCGCAGAAGGAGCTGGAATGGACCAGCTAGCCATATTTCTCAATCATCTTACGTAATCCCGGCACCTTCGCTGTTTAGCCAATGACCAAACTTCGGCAATATGCACTTAACTTTGTTACAACTTCAACAGGGAAAATTAAATCTTAGGTTTCTCAGCATTCCATACTTGACATCTTGCCAGGAGACAAGGAAAATTGAAATAAATTCAGAAAACTCGACAAGTTGTCACAAAAACCCAAGTAGGAACATCAGTTTCTACTACAAAATTTCTCTGCCACAAGCCAGAAGAAACCACCAGAAAAATGGTTGCTTGGTTTATATCTCTACAGCTTTCTCTCTTGTGTTTACCGTTTCTTGGAATTTGTCACGCCAATACCATTCCAAAATTTTCTGTTCCCATCTTTAGGCCAGAGAGGCTCTCCATCTCTACCCCAAATCAGCTATACACAGAAAGCTTCTTCACTCAGATACTAGACCACTTCACTTTCACCTACCAAAGCTATCAAACTTTCCAGCACAGGTATTTGATCAATGACAGCTATTGGGGTGGAGCAAGTAGTAACGCTCCAATCTTTGTGTACACTGGAAATGAAGGAGATATCGAGTGGTTCGCGCAAAACACCGGATTTATGTTCGATGTTGCGCCCCATTTCAAAGCCCTTCTTGTTTTCATCGAGGTAATTCAGTGCCCAAATTTCCATATTCATGGACATAACGGATTTTTCATGTTGATATGGTACTACTAAATAAGGCCAGTTTGAGCTTTTTTAACATATATACATAGTAATTGTTTGTGAAATTGCAGCATAGGTTCTATGGGAAGTCTCTGCCTTTTGGTGGAAATAAGAGTGTTGCTTATAGTAACGCAAGTACTCTGGGTTACTTGACCTCAACTCAGGCTCTCGCCGACTACGCCACTCTCATTCTCGATCTAAAGAACAATTTGTCTGCAATTGACTCCCCTATTATAGTTTTCGGGGGCTCTTACGGAGGAAGTAATGCCATGTTTGTTTTTATACTATAATATTCCTTTATATGCTTAAATCCCATCTAGCGAAATATTTGGATTGAGACAGGAAGCTGACAGTATAATGATTTGGGTCTTCAATATTTTTCTAGTGTTAGCAGCTTGGTTCAGGTTGAAATATCCACACGTAGCCTTGGGAGCGTTGGCGTCATCTGCTCCAATCCTTCAGTTTGAGAACATAACTTCTCCATACAATTTCTATGATACCATTGCAAATGATTTCAGGGTATTGGCTTCATTAATTGTTGTCTGTTTTTTTTTTCCTTTTTCTGAATTTTCGATTTAAGATAAGGTCGCAAGTCAACAATAATACCAAAAATGAGCATACTAATGTCCAAAAATCGCCAGCGCATTACATACACTAGTACATGTACAAACAACAAAAGCCACAAGACACTTTAAGATAAAACATTTGATCTTGGCAAAAAAAAAGTTATTGACTTCACAGTTTGCATGTGATAAAAAACCAGAGTGAGAGCGAGAACTGCTACAAAGTGCTCAAGGAATCCTGGCAACAAATCGACAACATTGCAAGCCAACCTGGCGGACTAGATTTACTCAGAAAATCCTTCAGAATATGCAAGTAAGAGCATAGAAATCCTCAAAAATTACGTCTCGGGCTTTCACTAAATTCAATCCTCTTTGCTGCAGTAACTACATTAGCTCAGGATCGCTCCAGGGTTGGCTTAGAGGAGCCTGGATCTATACAGCTATGACAGATTATCCCACACCTTCAAATTTCTTGGCTCCCATGCCAGCTTATCCAGTGAAACAGGTACACACTCACCATTTCCATGGATAATTACAAAACTTGTAGGTATACCCCAGCACCTTTTTATTTTCTTTTGCATTGCAATAATGCAACTTGGTTTTGCCAAATCAAGTCCAGCGTAGGGATGTTCGTGCTTGACACGGTCCACTAATATAATTTACATGAAAGATGAAATGTTACCTCCGTTTTAAGAATATATTAATTATGTCCAACTATTTCCATCAATGTGAGGGTGGAGTAGGAATTTCTCCAAAATGTTAGGAGTGACATCCACATCGACTTGTGTTCGTAGATGTGCAAAGCAATTGATGACCCAACGACTGGAAACGATACGTTGGCCAAGCTGTATGGTGCTGTGAACGTTTTCTACAACTTCACAGGAACTGCCACGTGCTTCAATCTGGCTGATGACTCTGATCCTCATGGTCTCGGAGAATGGTCCTGGCAGGTATCCATAAGCGCCCCAATTTTCTTCTTCTTTGAAATTGAAAATAAGTTGCATATCTTCATAAGATCGAGGAAGACCAGTCAAATTATTTAAAGATAATGGCTTGCGAGTTATGATAATGAAAAGGGAAATGTGCTTTTCGTGGATTGGAATAAAAGGGAATTGATAACAAAGAGGACATGTGGGAGTATCCAAGAAATGTATGTTCTTCCACATGCTAAAGTTTGTCCTTGGAATGATTATGTTACAATGTTGTTATCATTTTTATTAACTACATAGGCGTCTCTAAGGTAATATTTAGGTCCATTTCATCCACAAGTTCAGCAATCACATTTTTGTGTACCACGTTTCTTTCCTCTCTTAGATAAAGGAAACCTCAAAATTTAAAATTTAACAAATAAAACTCTCATTAATACTAGAAACCTTCAATTTGTGGGGTAATATGAGATAGTGGAGAAGATCCAATTCTTTCTTAATTTGAATGTTGAAAAAGTATAATTGAATATGAGAAGTTGTAAACGTGTAAATGTTAGAATCATTATCTAAATCTGTAAACGAGGGGGACGGATCTTTTGTCCATTTTTTCTGCCCCTATTCTGTCCTATTGAATTTCAGTCATTTATTTATGTAGGTTTCACATAAATGAATGACTGAGATTTAATGTAATAGGGTAGATACAAAAAAATGGACAGAGAATCTTAGCAGGGAAATGAGCAGTATTGATAATGTTAGTTTTAAGTTACTCGAAATTGAAGTATTGGACAGTACAATTGGATTAAAAGAGAGAGGAATATAATCGTTGAAATCCATTATATTTTAGGAAGTAAAATCCAGCCCTGAGATAGGATAGGTGATAGAATGGGTTTTTAGTGCAGTTAAAAGGAAATCGTGATTGAAAAAAGAAAGTGAGTGCCTCAGCTTCTGCTTGATACTTTCGAAAATGATACATACAGGCGTGCACAGAGATGATAATGCCATCGGGTTCTTCCAATCAGAGCATATTTCCACCTTATAACTGGATCTACTCTGAAAGAGCCAGTATCTGCTATGCCTCCAATAAAGTCTATCCTAGACGCAATTGGATTACCACCGAGTTTGGCAGTCAGGTATATATAATATAAACAAAACAGGGTTGGTTTATAAACATCTTTTCTGGGTCCTTATTTATTTAATTATTTTTCTATTAAACAGAACATTAAGCGGGTTTTGAAGAGATCAGGAGGCAATATTATTTTCTTCAATGGCTTGAGAGACCCCTGGAGTGGTGGAGGGTATGTATGAACTGTGATGTTAAATAAATATGCATACATATACATTTTACATTCATGGTTGTGAGTGGTGACTGCAGGGTACTACAGAATATATCAGAAAGCATAACAGCCATCGTGGCAGAAGAAGGTGAGTACCAAATCTTTATTATTATTACCCAGATTTTGTTGCAACCCCCTCCACTTGCGTTTTTAGTTTAATTCCCTGACAGGGGCTCACCATGTGGACTTGAGATTCGCAACAAGTGAAGATCCAAAATGGCTTCAAGACGTGAGGACAAGAGAGGTTAAGATAATGGAAACATGGCTGGCGGAGTACTACACTGACTTGGCCTACGCATAGTCACCTGTCTGTTCCAACCAAATTGGAAAAAGATCATTTTCATTTTTATGTATGATAGGATGTGGGCTTACACACACTACAAAGAACTTTAAATCTCCCATTTGTGCTTAGCTTTAGGAGGAGGATGGGCTCACCAACAGAAGTATATTGCCCATTCCAAAATGTCCACCAAGTTGCTTAAGTTTTCATTTTCCTTTAAGTCGTAAGCAAATCACATTTGAAGAATGCCCAGAACTATGTCACTCATAAGTTTTCTATTTTCTTATCTCTTGGATAATGAATTGCATTTCTTTATTATAACAAGATTGTATATTATGGCCATCTTCGATCTTCATGTGGAACAGTTAATTCTCCATCTCACTGTACTCAATTTCTTTAGTAAAAAAAAATGATTTAGTGAAAAAAACATTATGCTAAATGCGGAGTTTGTGTGTGTCCAGTGTATGTAGCCTTATTTCTAACTAGTAGAATGTATGTAGCCTTATTTCTAACTAGTAGAAAAGTTGTTTTCGCATGACTCACAAAAATTAGAATAAATAAAAAATAAAAATAAAGTACTAAAAAATTGGTAGTAATAATAAGTAAGAGATTGACAATAATAATAAAAATGACGACGATGATGACGAAGAATAATAAAATAATAATAGTAATAACAATGTGTAGAAAATTATAATAATAGTTATTGTGCAAAATATTAATAAGTAATAATACTTATTATTATTATTATTATTATTATTAATGGTAGTAATAATAATACTAATAATATTATTTATTTATTTATTTATAATCTTGCGTGGCAATATCAAACATAAAACAACTTATAGCAAAAAATTCAGATCTTCGTACAAATATGATTTTGTTAGTATGGGGTCAGCTATCCCATCATCATATCAACATAGCTCGATCCAATTAGTTAGTGACACAACTACAAATTGACAAAGTCTGTATCTAATTCGATTAATTTATTAATGTCCAATTGCAGATGAAATCCCAATTTTAGCCTTAGTTTTAGGGTTCTCTTTTCCTTAAAAGTTTTTCGTATGCATATCATATGGCAATCCTAGATTGACTTGTTTCATTAAGTAGGCGTGTAGATGTGGTGGGCTATCTGCATATTGGGTTTTGCAAGTCTTGATCTTAGACTACGACTTTTATTAAGATATTATATATGAGCTAAACATAAAATTAAAATAAGTAGGAGAAACGAGAAGACTTTGCTGGCTGCATACAAGACCATGAAATAGGTATACAATGTTGAATTTGTTGCTGCCAAAGAAAGATACTTTGCTTTCTCCATTTGATTATTTCGTACTGCTGGTTGCCATCTGTTCGTTCATAGCTAAAAGCTGATGTGATTTTTATGAAAAGGCCTTCTGCTAATATAGAAGAAAAGTGCAAAAGTTATTCTGATGAGTAATTTGTGCGACAGCTACTCGTCGAAAGAATTTGCAAAACCCCATGTTCTTAACGGGGCATTAAAAAAATTGTCTTTACTCAAGAATGAGTATGAACTGAAATTCAAGTCCTCATGATGTAAAGTAAAACTTGACAATTGCATTTAATGTAACCACACATAGCCCACTTTTTCTGTACATTGAAACTTTAATCGAAAGGTCAGTCCTTAAGGCATTAACCATGTTGACACCGACTAGTGCTGCAGCCCAAACTTGGAGATGCGGTAGCTTCCTAATTAGGACGGCCTAGTCAAGTTTAGAAGGCGACGTCGTCACTAAGCTTGGGTTGTCTCTGATTTGATAATTATATTAGGTACAGAAATGAGTGGCTTGCTGATATGTCTACCTATCTCTTCACTGGTAAAGGATAAGCATGCAGCAAGTTAGGCGAATAAATGAGACAGGTCAATCAACAATGTAGACTTGGGGATTGAGAAGAAGACGTCTTGGAAAGTGGAAGTTCATGGACAAATGCAATTTGAATTTAATTATAGATAAAAGGACTAATAGCTCCGATGTTTAAGACTTACGAACCATTCTCATCAAATCATGGTTTTCAATATCAAACAAAAGTCATTACTTGCTGCTGTTTCCGAATACGAATCATGACCTGAAAGTGATCGAGCATTTGACAGGTCAGCTGATCACCGGCCCTCCTGGTACCTGTGCAGGGCAAGTAAATAGTTTTGTTTTTCCAAATTCCAGTATTCCACGGCAAATGGTGTCCAATCATACTTATACCTTCTGTTATTTGTCTCCCATCTATCACCACCACCGCGTCCTACCACCCACCGCCCACTATCCTACCCCCCATAGTCCTACACCACAGTCGCCACATGTCAATCACCCACCCACCGTCGCTATCTGCTCCGCGTATTCAAAGATAAAGCACACAGCATGACATCGTCAACTGTATAAAAGGGGAATGCTGGAGCCTGGAGAAACTTGTGAAAAGTGAAAAAATAAAAACTGTGGGTCCACTTTACCAACATTGAAATTTCGGATCTGGTGGGCCCTTCTAGCCTGATTATATGAGCCCACGCTTGATGATTTCGTGAAGCCAAATCTGGCAGTGAAAAAAAGAGGAGGCGTGGTCTCTTCCACACATCTGGCATTTCTGTACAATTTCGTATGCCATTAAAGCCCCAAGCTTATGGATGTGAAATAGTTGTTGACTCTCACCAGCAATGTTTCCCTGGGATTTAGATACCCTATCATGGTTACCTTTAGTGCATCACAAATTTGTTCAAACAACCGCCTCGTATGGATTCTATTTCAGACTTCCACGTTCAACAAAGTATGCGAAAATGGCAATATTGGAGCCATCATATGCATGTTGCTCGAGTATGATTGGGCTCCTATGACTCTATGGTGCTCAATTATTTTTCTTCTTCTTGATATTGACTTCTAGTCCTATTCGTCACCCGTGAAATCACCTGCATTTGGCAGGAATATATGACTAAACCACAGTTTACAGAGGAAATTCTGGCTTTGGAACCAATGGTTTCATCTATAGTCTGCCCCCCTCATCATTAAATACACATTGTCTTCAAGTAAACGTGGATAATAGTGTTATTATGGAACGACAAGCATATCATATGTATAAAAAAATCGCAAGTGCTGATTTGGGGACCTGCCAAATATTTGGTCTAAGATATCGGCTCCATGATTAGACTCGACCCTAGGTTCCCACATGAAAGCTCCCATCTTTGAAAATTTTTTCTTTTTGTGAGCCCCAGTAATATTATTTCATTGATCCTAAAGAGACTCAGGATTGCTTTCCAACTTATTCGAAGATTGATTATACGCATGTCATGCTTCATGAATCTAAGACAAAAGGAGCCAAAACTGATAAACGGTGAAGGTTATACCTTTGCGCTTTAAATTTAAATACATTGATTTGACCTGTATCATCATAGGAACAGACTATCTGCTCTCTCTGTTTTATAAATATTCATCCCTTTATACTTACAAAAATTAAATTAATAGATGCTCATAAAATACGGTAGGAACAGAACAATCAAGGCAGGTGATTTGAACCCATCATTATGAGTACGTGACACTAAAATTAGTAAAGTTGGATTTTTGATTCTCTTCGTAGAGAGAAAAAATTGGAACATTCACTTCCTTTGCATAACATCGATGTTTAAACCAGTGAGTCAAGTGACTTGGAAGGAGCTCCTGATAAAGCAATCTTTCTTGCAAAAAAAAAAGGGTTCACTTTGATGAATAAAATAGAAGTTGACTAATTTCAGGTGCAGGTGAGTTACTAAGAGGCTTTTTTGATTTAAGTGAGATCGTAGGTTCAAACCATCCTCATGTATGCAGTCGTTTAAAATCTGGGACCAGAGTTTTACTTCTCAAAAGGGACCTATCCTGTTCGAGCGGGAATTAGTCTAGAAGTGAATGGTTTAAAGGTATTTTCCTATAGCTAAAACCCTCATAGGACACTTCGAGAAAAAAAAAAAGAAGAAGCTGACTACCATCCTGAAATTTTAAAAAGAAAAGGAAGACATTTCAGCGTGGATTCACGTTGAGACAAACGATATGCCCTGTATAGTAGTTTACTTTTTAATCCAACATGAGAATCTTACTGTTTTACATGTATCTTATTTCCCTTTTAGTGATCAATTGAACTTAGCATATATTAGGATGGCAAGTTCTTTTGGTATGTTCACAATTCTATATTCTGACGATGCCAAGTTCTCATGGTATGTTCACAATTCTATATTCTGCAGATGCCAAGTTCTCAGGGAGTTGATGAGCCCTCTTAAAGTTTCAGACTTGCTGAAAATCCTATTTTAACTGCTCTTATCTCTGAACTTAAACAAGAGAGAGAACAAAAAAAAACCTTTTAAAAACACTGTTAGATCAAATCTTGCACATCAGAAGTACGGACATCAAGTTCCAAAAAAGCGTTATGTCTATTAACGAGCATGGTAAGGTGTACCTGTGCTTATATTGGGTTCGTAGAAAATGTAAATTAACTCAGGCGTCAGGCATTCAATTTCATGATCTACTTTTACCTTCTTTTTCAGGATCGGCCTGTCTTTGCCAATTTGTGGTAGTGGCTTGATTATGTGTCCCAAGAGAAATTGACAACTTGTAGGTATGATTTTATCAACTAATTTTGCTTGCTTACTGACCTTTGTCAAATCTTACAAGCAGAGAATACTACAGATGCTGAGAATCAAGACATAAAACAATTATTGTACTTTCATCACTTGATTGCTTTATTAATCTACTTAAGGCCATGATGTAAAGATACGTATCACACTTTGTACCATATATGGTGCATTGTTCTTGGCCTACACCTCATGTCTTACATTTCTACATTGAACTGATGCAATCTGAAGGCAGAATCTTTCTAAATTAATCTCAATTTCAGATCCATCTAACAGTTAAGAATAATTGCTGATAAGGTCGCATGATAGCTGGTTATAATTCACAAGTCAATCAACTTTGTCATAGTAGTAGAATATTGCAGGAGCAATGAATTAGTCTGATTCAGTACTGTAGAGATTGCAATTGTTAGGAGTACAATCATATCAACTGAAACCACAATTATTGTGGTAACCACAATTGTGGACAATTTAGAAGTTTGAACGGTAGTAAGGAGTGGCGTCAGATCCTCTGGTCTATTTTGTGTGGATCAACTCTGTGTCACTGAATCTGGCCCGTTCATTTATGTGGGTTATGTGTGAGTCTCACATAAATGAACGGGCCAGATGCAGTGATACAGAGTTGGTCCACAAAAAATGAACCAGAGGATCTGGCTCCGTAAGGAATTGCATCTTATTTGCCTTCTTGCTTGACTATAGATTACATTTTTAAGGCAAAAAGAGAGTTATGGAGGTCTCCGTCTTTCGAATCCAAATATTCTGTCAAATATTACTCTGTCTTATAGAATCTTAGTCATTTATTTTGTGGGACCCATGCAGACCTCATGTGAAAACTACATAAATAAATAACTGAAATTTATTGGATATAATAAAATACCATAATATTAGACAAAAGATTTTGAACTCTTATTATTTATGTAATCTACATAAATAAATGCTTGGGAATTGAGAACTCCGGATATGGAAAATTTTGAACTCTTATTTGTTGCAACATCATGTCTGTCATCACTCAAACACTTTCCTAAAATATCTAATTCATTGGGTCCGTCTTCTTCCCTTTCCCTGTAATAGGATAAACAGATTTTTTCATCACAGCAGAAATCCCTCTATAGATTACATACCAGATTCCTCAACCAACCTGTGATTTTCTTTATGGTCATTGATTCCTCTACTTGGTTCAAACACGCATCCTTGTGCTAAAGTTTCTGGTTTGGCCATTTCAATGTATGTTCACCGCAGATTTTTAGACTAGATTACTGTTCGATCTTGCAGTGAGGCTGGTACGGCAAGTGAGAGTTAATATTCACTCTCGTTTCCTTTTTTATTTTTTTTAACTTCTTTAGTCTTTTATTTAATTACTTTTTTTTTGTCTTAGATTAGGTATCCACTAGCGAATCCAGTGACTAATCCCCTTACAAGGTGAGACAGCTGATCCAAGGATTTAAGGCTACTCCATACCTAAAGTCAAGAATCGAACCCCTGACCTTTGGTTGAGGACGGATGAGTCCATGCCACTCAACCACACTCTTTAAATTTATGTAATTACTTTTTGATTATAAGTAAAAGTTGTAATAATAATAATAATAATAATAATAATAATAATAAGAAATTTGGACCACTCAAAGTCTAGATGACTTGTCCAATCAGCCCATGATTGAGGTGATGACAGTGCGACATACACACAAAACAACTATATAATATAATGTTTAGCATTTATAAAATTGTTGTTTGAATTTTATAATTTGTGACACAACCCAACAGTCTCTATTATGTGTCCCCAACATGTACTGGAATTAACAACTAGTCCACCTATTTGTAGGGATGAAAAGGCGTCTGAATCTTCCTGGAAATTGAGGTGGGTTTTGTCTGAAACACGTACAAAAGACACAAGTAGCATTAAAATAATGGTCAGACATAAATACCAGACTCAAAGAGAGACGTAAGCTTGAGTGCTTATGACTAATGTATTTGTTTTTGTATTCGAGATATAGTATATGCGTGTGTGAGGAGAGGATTCAAACACGACTGACCAAAAAGAGACAAATCTTATCAATCTCTGCTCATTGGAAAGGGAAGGGACCGATCTCTCTGAATTTATATACTCTTTTTGATGACTACTTGTAGCTCCCAACCCTTTGCCTTATGGCCAAACATCAATAATTCTGTCATGCACGTGACCAAAAAAAAAAAAGGACCATTCTCCACCAATAATCCTTCTCTAAATTTGCATTCTGGTGATGGAATCTTATGCAATACTCATCTGTTGATGGACTCCAAATAGTCTATAGGCTCTGGCAAGCCGAAAAAACACACCAGTTAACTCTAGGACACTTGCTAGTTTATCCTTAACTCTTATGCGCCCTGCACTTAGTTTTGGAACCTTGCAACAACAAAGTGAAGGACCACCCACCATTTCATCTAGTGTGAGGAGCTTATTATAATGAGCAAAAGAAAAAACAAGTTCAAAGTCCCATACTCAATCAAGATTCAAACTTTGATGGAATCTTATCTTTACTCTTTTTCTTGTCGTTAAATAATGAAATACAAGGACCACCCAGACCCTCTATATGTTCAACACTTATTTCAGATATTTGATAGACAGAGAGCGATCATAACAGGCAATGGAGAAGGCAAGGGTGAAAAGTGAGGAGGAGTAGATATGAAAATGCTTTAGGAGATATTATATAGAAGCAGAAGCCACAGGCAGGAAAGAAGCGTAAGATTTTGCATGTGCTCAGTGAATGAATGAGTATATGCAAACGCAAAAACAAAGTGGTAAGCAAGGCGTTGGACGGGAAAACAGATAATGAGTACGTCAGGGGGTTTGGTCCCACTCTTAGATTTGTTTGCCAATGCAGTAACATGGGATGCTTCTAATAGCAACATAGAACATTTAATTAAATAATACATCAAACTCAATGTATAATTTAATCGTATTCACCTCACTCCATTGAATCTTTTTCATTCTCAAAGTTCACCTATTATACATGTTAGTAATGACTTGTTGTATACGAGTCTAGATCCTCTGTCTAATATTATGGTATTTTATTGTGTCCAATAAATCTCAGCCATTTATTTATGTAGGGCCCGCATGAGATTCACGTGAATCCAACAAAATAAATGGCTGAGATTTTATAAAACAAAATAAGACAGAGTCAAACTGGACAGAAGATCTGGTTTCGTTGATACACCACACAAGTATACCATGTCAATTTTTTAAAGTAGCAGAGAGATTGTCATTTCATTATTTTGGAACGCAGAAATGTCTTAAATTACACTGATAATAATGACTCAGTTCCTTTTTTTTTTCAGCACGCAAAACCTTAAAGTACTCTTGTACTTGCGAACAAAAACCCTCGACCCCTCTCCTCTCTCTCTCTCTCTCACACACACACACATGAGTACATGACACAACACACTTATGCAATGTCATAAATGTCCCAAGACCTGAGACTGAGAAGCAAAAACTATACATATCAAACAGTTCCTACACATACATACAGAAAAACACAGATTCCACATCAAACCCCATAATCCTCACGCCTCTTTAGACTTTGCAAGTTGCAACCACCATATATCCTTTCCATTTATTCTCTTTTCTTCTACTCATCACCAGAACACATCACTTTCTCCTCCCTCTCTCTCTCAAATGTCAATGAACCAATTTTCTACAGACATTCCAGAAATGTTTTGGTGGGGAAAACAGCAGCAACACCCCACCATGGAGCAGAATCAAACCAGTACTACTCCTTCCTCTAAACCACACACGTCGCACCTCCCTCACCCCAATTCCTCTTGCCCTCCACATATCTATCACCATCACCAAACTTGGCTTAACTCCTACAACCATCCACAGCAACCACACTCCACGTTCCCTACCCAAAACCCAACTTTAAAATTCAATCTCAAGCACGAACTCAACGTCGACCAAGAAGAACAGCATCGACGACAACCACAAAATCCACATAAAGTAGAAGCGCTTGTAGTGGACAAAGAGCCCATGTTCGAGAAACCCTTAACACCAAGCGACGTGGGGAAGCTAAACCGTCTAGTAATCCCTAAACAACATGCTGAAAGGTACTTCCCGCTCAACGGTGACTCGAGCGAATCGGGATTGTTGCTGAGTTTCGAGGACGAGTCAGGCAAGTGTTGGAGGTTTCGCTACTCGTATTGGAACAGTAGCCAAAGCTATGTGTTGACTAAAGGTTGGAGCAGGTACGTGAAGGAGAAGCAACTGGAAGCTGGTGATGTGGTGTTGTTTGGCAGGGACGGTGATAGATTGTTTATAGGATGGAGGAGGAGAGGAGATAATAGCAGTGGAGTAGTGGCGCAGGGAAGTAACAGTGCGGTTTGGAGTAGAGGATTATATTCTTCTTCTTCCTCCTCATCATCATCATCAACATCTTGTCATCCCCAGCCTTATCCTTCTAGCAGTAATAGTATGCAACATGGCCATGGGTCAAATGTTTCTACTACTACTAGTTGTGTGCCATACCAACCTCACTGTCTTCATGCAGGTATAGTATTAGTATAGTCTTGTTATATTTGTCTTGAAAAAATTGCATACTTGCATCAAAGTGCGTGTGGAACACATTCCAATAAGTTTGGAGGAATGTGGGTGGTTTCAGGAAATTTGGCGCGTGAGAGATTTGATCTCTGTCAAGATTATATCCGCTTTATCATCAAATGAAGTAATTATTAAATCTCCTGGTGCTATATTTTCATATGTATATGTTCCATCTCACCACAACAATCTATTAAATAGTTGCCCCAATGGAAAGAGAGCAAGAGAAAGCATTTTGGTAGCTTAAAATGGCATTGGAGATGGCAACCCTTTTCTATCTTGTTTGTGTCTTTCCAGTATGTTTGCAATATAGTACTGTAGTAACATGTTATTCCATTACCATTGCAGGGTCAATGGCTAACCACTCGACAACACTAGGTAATAACTCAAAGAGAAGGCTTAGGCTATTTGGTGTCAACTTGGAGTGCCAGCTTGATGATTCTGAACCTTCCACACCAGATGTTTCCTCTTTGTCGAGCCATGGTCAAAACCTGCAGCAGCTCCAGTCCCAATGTCCTTTTTCGACAGACACTAGCGGCCACATGGTAAGTCAATGAACCAAGTCAATTGTATAAATAATTAACTAAAGTGATCTAGTAAAGAAGTTTAAGATGATGACGATGATACTATATAATTATCTCGTCTTCTTCTCCTTTTCTGGTCCTTACAATGAATAATAAAAGGTTTCATACGAGTCCATGTTGGCTGAACGCAGCCCACATTTAATTAACTAAGCTCAACCCTTTCTGATTAGTAGCTTCCCCCTTTCATATATTTTGCACTTTCTCTTTTGATGAGACGTGTACTTGATTCTGCTGTGGATGGTCTTCAGTTTTTAAAAAGGGAGCAAACAGGAGTAAGGTAAGTGCGTAAATGTGGAGTTTTAAGTCGATGATTAGGACGTGAAAAAGAAAAGGGAAGAAAAATATGCTAATGATAGGCGTTTCAAAGTTTGAGAATTGAAGTAAGGCACGCAAAACCAGACCGACCAAATCCAAACTCGTACACACAAATCAATGTCAATGCCCTTTCGAATTAGTTGACCAATATAGGATAGTGGTGCCCTCTCTCGCAATGAATTTCATACACGTATAATGAATTCAGATCAAGTCCGAAGACAAATTTATCGATTTCTAAAAGAATTGTTTAATCTGGTTTAAATGGCACTCTCTCAAGAACAGATAATGGAATCCTTACTAGCAGTAGATATTTATTAGGCTACTCGAGTTTAATCTTGACTAATTTTGGTCGCAGAGGCATAAACATTGGAACAAAAAATGCTTGGATAAGATAAGATGGTCTAGTCTAGTGGGGTAAACACATGAAATTTAAGTAATAGATAATCATAATATATGATAATTACTTTGCGTGGGTGAAATATGTTTTAATTTGCAAGACATATGTGTGTGTGTTTTAACAGAATGCGGATGCCACTTTCTTACAAGATTTCAAGCAGATGAGCAATCGTCGAGGATAAGATCTGTGGATGCGATGCGACGTCCCCTCGATTTGACCTAATCAAAGCCGTGGAAATGTCAAAAACGAATTTATGGTAAAAACAAATTATTTATTTAAGACGGTGTATGTATTGGGATTGGATGGAGGAGGAATTACTGTGGACTGGGGTCCACTTCAAGAAAGGCCCATGATGACGTCAACAACGATAACTTGGAGAACTTATGGAAGTGGTGGTGAAAATCAGCAAAAGAATCTTACCTGGGCAGGGCACTGTTGAGATTCTGCCTCAAGATTTTTCTTTTCTTAAGAAAAGTGAAACTGAAAGGCTCAAAGATCAAATCAATTGATAATAATAAGAAGAAGAAGGAGAATGGGAATGGGAATAGGGTATGGTGGTGGTTCAGGTTCTTGGTGGGACTTTGAATAGATGGATGACAACCCAGGACTAGTGGTAGTCTTTAGTGGTAGTAGTATTTGGCAGCAGAGCAGCCCACTCCTCTTTTTTTGTTTAATGCTCCAACTCTGGTAGGAACACAGAAGAAGGAAGAGTCTGTTCTTTTACCTTCTTCTCTTTTTCCCCTCAATTGTTATCGTCACTCACTGCAAGTCAGAGGAGAAAAAAGTTTACAAGTTTCAGAAATGAGGGCTTTGAGCTTTATCTAAAGTAAAAGCATACAACAAGAACAAAACATAACGGGAAACCAAGACCAAGGTTAAAAAGATCACTAATTAGTGTTTGTAACTTCGTGATTTTATGGTAAAAGAAATGAATCTTTTCAGAATATGCTTGACTAAAGCTCTGGTCTCAAGTTCTTAGTATTTTTTTTTAAATGTTTTTGTTATATACTTACGTAAGACTAGAAACCACTGTCAGCCTGTTCATCAGAGTGCTAAAAGAGGTGGAAACGCCTCACCCATCAGTAAACTTACTGGAGATTCTGCGCTCTTAAGCTTGAAGTTTATATTGTATACTATGGACTGCATCCTAAATTTCTTTCATTTGAACCCTGGTTTTTGGAGTATTTACTGACTTTAACGTGCGATTGATTCTCAACTTAAACGACAGCAAGTGTAAATTGTCAAGTCACCAACGTGGGCCTGTAGTTAGTTCAGGATATGACCATTTTCCGGCATTATAGTGCACCGAGGACAGAAGGGCAGTTGGCAATTTTAAGTACCAACTGCAAAGGTAAACGATCACGCCATAGACCTTGAACTTCTCACCGCAAAATCAGCACAACTTGCAAATCCAACTGACAAAGACATGTAGTGGAATTTGTCCAATAAGTTGAGCAAGTGAAAAAGGTTATGCGGAGATGTGTGAATCATCTGAATGAATGACCAAAAACAGTGTTAAGTGGATCATTTGGGACCCAAAAACATCTATACAGTTGAGAGATACCATTGACCTCCGCAAGCGGCGGTGTCCGAAAATAAGTGCTTTAAGTGGGGAAGAGATCGTATATTATATTGTGCTATGATTGGTATAATATGGTGCCAATCAAAGAGGAATGAGGAGTCTCTTCCTGAAATATAATGGAAATGTCCTGTGAGAATCATTCAGTAGTCATGCATATGACTCAGAACAGTACATTTATGAACCATCATGTGGGCATTTTCTTTTTACTCCACTTCCAACTTTTCCTACCATCAAGCTTTCGGCTTTTTGGAGGTGTTGGGTCAACCTCATGTCACCTTCTTAGGTAACTACTGAAGGACTGAAGGCAATACCTTGAAAAGAGACCAGCTTCACCTGAGGAATGTAAATGAGTAATGAGGTTGATACACTCGAGAATTACGAATGAACATCTATATCAAAACCACCGAACTCAATCTTGGAAACAAGCATTTGTTGGGATATGAAAAGACCTGTTGGACAAGAAAAATCCCAATCTCTCACCAATAAGGCTCCACCAACTGACATGAAAGGCATTTGTTATTAGAATGGTGTACTGATGGCATGATGCTTGCGCCAGCGAAGACTTGAAGCGAATGGCCATGTGCTTGAAAAGAACCTGAAGTAAAACCCAGCCATTAAGCAGAAGTTCCATGTGGGAATTCCATTATCACTTGCAAAAAAGTCTTTTAGTGGGAGCAAGTCTAAAAATAGCTAATATGAACATTGGAATCGTCAACAAATTCCAGCCTCCCATAGCTTCTATAGGTGTTACAACAATAGAAAGCAACAGCTTTTGTTACACAACCGAAAAATTCTTAAAACTGAAGTGACAAGGCGCTGTTCTGCAATAGTCATATTACAAGTGTTCACACAATCGAAATGGACTTCCTAAATAAATGCATTTTCACTCGTCGTAGCCTAATCTCTTGAATAGAAATACAGGATAATCAGCTGACCCTAAAATAGTTGGATATAAAAAAACAAAGATTCATCATGGCAATTCTTGGAAAAGAAAGATCAACAGTTGCATTCCTCAAAATCAGGTCGAAGATTCCACAAGCATGAAAAGCCAGCTTCATGAATATGTGTAATTCATTTATTCTTTCTATATGTGTTCAATTAACTTCAGAGTGAAGATCGTCTTACCGCATCCTTTAACCGTCGTACTATGCAGCTTTACTGGACAAATTTCGGGATTATGATCTACACTGACTGATTCAATATACTGGGAAATCTAAAAACTAATCCATATTAATCTAAAGAGCTCTCCATGAAGAATAAGCATAATTTAACCGTGGATTACAATTTCGCACAGTATATGAATTGCTATTGCCAGAAAACAATATAAGATTCGGAAGCCTTACATATCCTGAAATGCTCAAGAAATAAGACATGGTTACAAAAATCAGAAAAAGATACACAGGTGTTAAGCATCATGAAATGTGCAGGAAATGTGAGCAATTGGCGGGGAACATCAGTTCCAGCAATAAACCATCACAGTGAAAAGCTTCATCATTTACTGGATACATAAGTATTAGCAATGCACTTGCTGCACAAATTATGGATTGCTCTCAAAGGGGAGAAGCATACTACTACTACCCATCGCATATTCTGTTATCTAAAGTAATACTTCTTCACATGGTTTAGGCATAGCAAAGTCTAAAACTTGCAGTGTGCTTCCTATGTTTGAGAGAAAACTTATATTGCTTCGTCAGTGCCCATAAATTGTCAAGTTGACTTCTTAGAAGTATCATCCTGTCGCTGAGTTTCAGAATTTTCTTTCTTTTCCATCACCTGCTGGACACCTTCCTGATAACCTTCTATAAAACTTTTCAGAGCATCTCTATAGGCAGAAGCCCTCGTCATATACAAACGCTGTAAAGCAGGCCTTAATGTTTCCATACCTCCTCTTGCCGCCACCGCTGGTAATTTAATGGTAGGAAAAAGTAAAAGAAAACAGTAAGAAATAAGGGAAGTAAGCAATACTCTACGACAACTTCATCTCTCCGTGCATCTTTATTCTAAATACCTATCTGTAGTGTCTATTTGAGAGAACAATGAGCTTAGAAGAACCACCAATATTGGCACTAAACAGAAAAGGGGAACTTGATTGCAGTTTTAGTTGATTTTGTGGATGCAAATTATGTAGTCACGGAACAGTTTGCCCCAAAACGTCCATAATCACGATAACATAAACCCAGACAGCTATTTCTCTTTTTCATCCATTCCAATTATTCAAATTTCATACGCATATTGACATTTCACCCGGAAACTTGCCTAGAAATTAATGCATTTCTAGGAACTGCATTAGCTTAAATTAAGGAATTCTCAGTGAAACGCCGTTTTCCCTAACCCGCGTACAAACATTCCACGACATCCTACTTAGTTTTTTTCTCGGATCGACACCAGTTGAGGAAATTGGCAAAGCTTCCAAACTAAGATTAGCTACCCAGAATGCAAGCAATTAAATGCCATTCAGAAAGGTAGAGAAATTGTTACCAAGATCCTCTAAAACTGAGGGTTCTGAGTCTTTCACTTGAGCCTTAGTGGACTTAGCTCCGTTCGGATTATCCTCACTTTCTTCAGCCTTCTTAAAATCGTTTGGACGAAGATCAGGACCAATATCACGTACCCAACTGGCGGCATAAAGCCTGGAAGCCTCCTTCAAAATCTTAAAGAACAAAGGAAGAAAGAAAGCAGTTTGACACGTAATCTTAAACACCCACAAATATATTTAGCACTTGGAGCTAAGTCTCTACACAAACAAAAATCCATAGAAACTGGTATCGAACCAAGAATTGCAAACCCAATATAAAAAAAAAACAAGCATTAAAATCATAAAATACTAGCTGCAAAAGATAGGTTGTAAAAGTTGGAGACTTTACAAGGAAACACTCTTTCCAAGTCAACTTGGGACGCTTCTTGATGTGAGGAGGGTCAGGCAATGAAGATGGAAATGCAATTTCTTTAAGATCGAACCTTATGTAATCCCACACTTTCCTAGAAACTTGTCTCACCTTCATGATCAAACCGTCACTTGGGTTTTGGAAAATCGTAGAGCAGAGACTTAACACACAACTGAGAGAGACAGAGATTGGGAGGAAAGGATGGCTTCTACGGTGCCGTTTCAGTCCTGGGTTGGAAAATTAAAGTATCAATGCTGCGTTAAAGTGGTCGTTTAGTTTAACCAGCAGATTAATATTGAGCAAAATGCGCAGTAATTCATTTAATTTAATTTGTTATATTATTATATAATTTTCATCTATAAATAAATATAAAAATTTTAAATTATATAATTTAAATGTATAAATAAATATGAAAAATTTTAAAATTAGTAATTAAATTATAAATATTATAAATTTGTAATGAATATTTTATTAGGAAGGTATAAATATGTTATATTAAAAATATATAAGATGGAATATAATAAATGAATAAGTAAAATTAGTAAGTAAAAATTTGGGATGGAAAATTTAAAAATTAAGGAAATGTATAGCGTAATGTGTCTTATAAATGTAAAAAATATATAAACTAAATAAAAACTTCAAACAAAATAAGTTTAAAATAAATAAATATTGTGTAATTTAAAATTCTGTTATAAGATTATTAATATTTAAAATTTTAAATTTATAATAATAAAAGAATATAATTTGAGCGAAGATAAGTTAGAGAAGTTGGTTTAGAATAAAAGAAAGAAACGTGAAAAAAAAGGTAAAAGACGATGGCGATTATTAATGAGCAAAGAATAAGAAACAGGAGCTGTCATTCCATTCGTCCATTTCATCTAACGGTTCTGTTAATTTGTGTCTTATCCTACCGTCACGGCTGTCAGCAATGGTCACACACGTAACTTTTTTTTATTATTTTGAATTAAGATTTAATTAACCACTTTACTTAAAACTATGCACGATAGCGACTTTTATGTAAAAGTCTTAATTTCCTTAGTTGCATATCCAACTTTAAATTTTCATAACTTTTGATCCAGAGCTTCAAAAATTGCAAACTTTATATCAATAAAAAGCTAAAAGAAAAATCTCTAGATCAATACAGCTTATTGATGGAAGTACGTATGTAGATATTTATGAAAAGTCTCACTGATAGAGAATTACCCTTAAAGTTAAAAGTTTCAACACCATTGATAATGTAAAAGCCAAGAATCAAGATAAAGAAGGCAATCTAACAAACCATAACTGTAATATAAATTGATATATACGCAAACTATATATATAGTTTATATATAATGTTTGATATATTAATAATATTTATATCAATATATTTATTAATATATAAGATGTTATATGTATATTATCTATATTATTATGTGTATAAATAGGTTATCATGATGATATTATATGTATTTAACTATAATTTATATTATATTTAAATACATATAATATCATATTATAGTACAATATAGTAATGTTATAATATAATTATGTGAATAGTATAATAACAACTTATATTTCATATGATATTAAATATAACTACAATATATTTATACTACACATAATTGTATGTGATATAAATTTGAAAATTCGGAAAATTTTTTGGATTAGGAAAAATGTTAAGTGGCAAGACAATTGTTAAATGGTAGTAGAAATTACTGTTCAATGGTAATGACATTTATAGTGAATGAGTTGATTGAAATGAAGTAAAAAAGCAAGAAATAAAAATTTGAAGTGTTCGATTTTAGAGAATGAAATCTTGAAATTTAATGGGAATGAACAATAATAGTACTGTTGAGCTCTGAAACTTTTATGAATTTACTGTATTGATTTAGGTAGATTTTGATATCATTGTTACTATTCATTCACAGAAAATTTTCAGACCTCCATTTTTCAAAAACCTATATATATATATATATATATATAATAACAAAAAATATTTACATAAATATATAAATTAATACTAATTAGTAATATATATATATTTGTTATAATAATAATAATAATTTAAAAGTAATAATAATAATAATAATTAATGTAAGAAACGCTTTTCTAAATTCAAGCTCCCATAAGGCTTGCAATTGCGGACTAACAATAACTGCTTTGCTTGAAGTGCCTGAATTAGAACTAGAATCAGAATCAAAACTAGAACTGGAACTGCAACTTTTCTGGCCTGAACTAGAATGAAAACTAGAGCTAGAACTGCAACTCTTCTGGCCTATCACAATTGAAGTTTGAACAGGAGTTTTAGCTTCTCTATTAAATCCAGAAACGGAAAAGAAAAAAATAGTAAAAGCTAAAAGACAAAAAGACTGTGATATAACAAAAATAAACATATATTTTTATCCTTATTCTTATTAAGAACAAAATTAATAATTATAAGGAATTGAATGATATTATTTAATATAAATAATAAATAA